>JAZHYW010036356.1:0-22235 GCA_037355805.1 Ixodes ricinus
TTTTCTCGGTACAGAGATTTAAATCAGATTAATTGGATCTGTAAAATACATTTGGTCTAAATCAAATAAATTTGATCAATCTAGTTTTTAAAGAAATGTCATGACTTTTTCCACCCAGGTTATGTGGTATTGAAAGTAATGGACAATGTTAAACGTTGGGTTTAATGTCACATTGGAAACTGTTTCCCGCTTGATACCTTTCTCTTGTTTGGTGGCTGGCCAAGGTGCGTTATTTCATTAGTGATTGGCTCTCCAAATGTTTATGCCGGATGCGGTAAGAAGGTCAATCGCGCATACCCTCGGCTACAGCATAATGAGGTACGCTATAACATTGTTCCGGAATTTCGCAGTGCTGTTGCAATGCAAGATCAATCGTATTTTGAAGAGTCTATCGAAGAGTGTTGTATACCAAATCGAATTTTCATCCTAAGTAGGTGTTTTCGGAGGTCTACAACTGCCAAATGTTCATTCTCTTTTTGCACAAACTGTCCTCCTTCGCCACTTTTGCTATGATGATTTTAAACATCCATTTGTTTCTAATAGAAACCTTTGTCAAGCAGCTCGTTTTATGACCCCTCGATGTTTTGCGCGTTATGGTACACGAGTACGTTCACATTATGTGCCTTTCAGTTTTAATAAGCTTCCTGAGTGTATACTCAAGGCTACTATGAGGAGGAATATGACAGAAAAAATGTTAACTAATATCAAGCTTTACTAATACTGTACAGCAGAAGTAACAAGCAAATTTATAACAACAAACGGATTTGACGACTATCTAACGCATCTGACAATGATTAGAACAAATGATTTTGTATGTGTATGCTCCTTATGGTCTAAAGCGGGCATATTACTAACTTTGAGACTTGTTCCCAGCCTCGGAGCCGTCTACGTACTATTTTTGTTTCCCATATAAATCTGTGTGCAAATGTTTATTTTTTTCCTTTTTTTAAGGCGAGAGTTTTTCTTGTTTAATTGAGGGAAAAAGTGGCGTATAAGCCGATAAAAATACGATTCAGCGGCACGCGCCGCTCCTTGTCCCGTTACCTTAGCGTCGTCCTTGCGGTCATCCGAGATGTAGTCCAAGACCTCTAGGACGACCTCAATTGTCACATTACGTGAAAAACAAGCGGCGGCATCGTTATGCCAGAAAGGTGGCCATAAAAATTCGTCATCAAGCGTCATCATACGTCATCAGCGTGATGTCACCACCGGAGCGCCGTGTGCAAAAGATGCGCTTCGAACTTCACCTGTGCTCGTTTTGCGCTTCGTGCGATGGGCTGTGAGGCGACTGCGTCTACATCTACGGCCTCGACATCGGCAGCAGCGTCTACATCTACGGCGGCTTCCACAGGTAAACGTGGCCGCCCCCGCAAATACGCCACAGCCTCCTTAATTAAGTGTCCTCCTCTAGGTGTCGTTCTCGACGTCGTCCTAGAGTCGTCCGCTAGGCATAGTTCTCGACGTCGTCCCAGACGTCGTCCTTGAGGTCGTCCAGGAAGTCGTCCTAGGCGTCGTTCTTGACGTCGTCCTTTAAGCGTCCTTCTCGACATCCTCCTAGACGTCGTCCTCTAGGCGTCGTTCTCGACGTCGTCCTTAAGGTCATCCTAGAAGTTACCCTAGACGTCGTTCTTGAGGTCGTCGTCGGCGTCGTCTTAGACGCCGTCCCTGACCTCGTCCTCGACGTCGTCCTAGAGGTCGTCCTAGACGCCGTACTTGACGTCGATCTCTAGGACGTCGTCTTTGACGTCGTCCTATACGTCGTCCTAAACTTTAATACGAGTAGAAACATTACTCGAAACATTTATCCCGCGGACTATAATGCCTTCGCCTTCCTATCACGTAAGCAGTCTTAAGTGTACTCCTGTAACTTTTTCTATCTCAAATTGCAAGAGCTCTTCAGTACGACGCCAATTGGGAAACTGTTTTGATAAGACAATGACATCAATATGTGTTTCTATGTGTGTGTGCGTGTGTGTTTTGTGTCAGTGAGCGTCAAACTGTCCACGAATATACTTCATTTGAGTGCTGGGTCTGGTCGTACAAGTCCTTGCAGGCTTCGGCCAACCCGACAAGCGAACTTGCTACATGTACAGGTTACAATGAATATTTATTATTATTATTATTGAGGAAGATTGAGGAAGAAAAAGTTCTGAAGTGCAGTCGTTCATCATGGTTGCTCTTCACAATTTCAGTAGAAATGACCAAACTTAAGCTTATGTACAGTCAGCAAGCAGTCTGGACGGAGGCTTAAGTCCTGGTGGCATCACCGAACCTGTCCTCGATCAAGATCAAGTCACTAGCACATTTACTGGTCTTAGCTGACTGGAAAGGCATTGGCGATATCACCTGGCCAGGCTCCCGCATCAACTGCCCTATGCCATGGCTCTCCCAGCATGACGATCTTCGTGAACTGGTCCTCTATCACGATCAGGGCACCACCACCTTTACAGGCCTGAACTTCGTAAGCAGTCCTCGGTGAATTCACCTTACCAGGCTTCCACAGCACTCTCCCCATGCAATGAATCTCTCCTAGCGCGATATTCTTCGCGGTGAGCATACCGTCCCGGGGTGGCCTCTATGTCAAGTGTGAACGGCAGCAAGCAACGAGTTATCATCTAGAAACGACCTGCATGGTTATGGCCTGTCAGCTGGCATTGTCTTATCATCGCTGATCAGCTCCGTCGATTTGCACCTGAACTCCATCAAACTGTGTGCCTGAACTTGTCTCCAAGCGACTTTGCTTGGAAGACTTGCCCATCATCTCCTGCACATGTTGAATGGTGTTCAAGTAGACAAACATCACGACGTTGCAGACCACCTTTGACAGTACTTGCATTTTACGCCGTGTGCAGCTCAACCCCGTTGTGCGCGTGGCAGGTGAGCGCGTTGTCTACTTTATAGATGGCGTGACTGTCAGGCTCTTGGCTTTATATATAGCTATATATATATATGTATATATATATATATATATATATATATATATATATATATATATAGAGAGAGAGAGAGAGAGAGAGAGAGAGAGAGAGAGAGAGAGAAAACGTAGCGCAGGATGACGAAAAGTATATACGGAAGAAAACGCACTTGAGACGGTTGTTGAGTTTTGAAAACATATTATTCGTAAAGTTGGTCGACGTTTCGGCCTGAGTCTCGAAAAAGGTCTGTCTCAGGCCGAAACGTCGACCAACTTTACGAATAATATGTTTTAAATACTCCAACAACCGTCTCAAGTGCGTTTTCTTCCGTATATATATATATATATATATATATATATATATATATATATATATGTATATATATATATATGTATACAGGGTGTTTCAGAAATGCACAAATTCGATATTGCGAAAACTACTCATCGAAACGAAAAAAGGCTTGTGTCGTTTTGGTCCTGGGCCAGGGGCCCATTTAGGAAAATTATTAAAGTCCGGGGTAATTAAGTATGTTAATTATTTTTGCGTAATTAACTTTTTTATATATTGTGTTTAAGGGCATGGTTTCAATTAGAAAATTGCTCAGCATCATCGAAAAACACTAAATCAACAAATTTCAGAACGATAGAAGGCACGCGAAGCATTTTACGGCTTTCTGAAAAACCGCACAAATTCCGACGGGTTTTAGTTTCGGTTTGCTATCGGAGCGCATCTCGGCCCCGGCGGCACCGCGCCCCGTGGAGAGATAGTGCAACCAACCTCTGCTGCGCTCGCATCGACGACGACGCAGCAGAGGCTGGTTGCACTATCTCTCCACGGGGCGCGGTGCCGCCGGGGCCTAGATGCGCTCCGATAGCAAACCGAAACTTAAAAACCCGTCGAATTTGTGCGGCTTTTCAGAAAGCCGTAAAATGCTTCGCGTGCCTTCTATCGTTCTGAAATTTGTTGATTTAGTGTTTTTCGATGATGCTGAGCAATTTTCTAATTTAAACCATGCCCTTAAACACAATATTAAGAAAGTTAATTACGCAAAAATAATTAACAACTTAATTATCCCGGACTTTAATAAATTTCCTAAATGGGCCCCTGGCCCAGGACCAAAACGCCACAAGCCTTTTTTGTTGCAGTGAGTAGTTTTCACAGGAGCGATTTGGCCTGCGTTCTCTGAAACACCCTGTATATATATATATACATATACGGGGAGTTTCACGAAAGGTGGACATATTTTATGTTGCGAAAACTACGTGTTGAAACAAAAAAAAATATTGTGTCTTTTGGTCTTGGACCAGGGGCCTATTTAGGAAAATTATTAAAGTCCGAGGTAATTAGATTGTTAATTATTTTTGCGTAATTAACTTTTTTAATATTGTGTTTAAGGGCAGAGTTTCAATTAGAAAATTGCTCAGCATCATCAAAGAACACTAAATCAACAAATTGCAGACCGATAGAAGGCACGCGAAGCATTTTAAGGCTTTCTGTAAAATCGCACAAATTCGACGGGTTTTTAAGTTTCGGTTTGCTATCGGAGCGCATCTCGGCCCCGGCAGCACCGCGCCCCGTGGAGAGATAGTACAACAAGCCTCTGCTGCGTCGCGCGATGACAGCGCAGAAGAGAGTGGATGCACTATTTCTCCACGGGGCGCGGTGCTGCCGGGGCCGAGATGCGCTCCGATAGCAAACCAAAACTTAAAAACCCGTCGAATTTGTGCGGTTTTTCAAAAAGTCGTAAAATGCTTCGCGTGCCTTCTATCGTTCTGCAATTTGTTGATTTAGCGTTTTTTGATGATGGTGAGCAATTTTCTAATTGAAACTATGCCCTTAAACACAATATTAAAAAGGTTAATTACGCAAAAATAATTAACGATCTAATTACCTCGGATAATAATTTTTCTAAATAGGCCCCTGGCCCAGAACCAAAAAGACACAAGCTTTTTTTTGTTGCAACGCGTAGTTTTCTCAGTATCGAATCTGTCCTCCTTTCGTGAAACACCCTGCATTTATATATACTGTATATGGGTGTTTTCATCTCAAATCGTGTAGGCAAAAAGGGTCGAATTTTTAATTTCGCTGAGAAAAATATATGTTATGGCGTCGTCTCTAAAAACGCAGTAGCCACAAACCGCAAGTTCGTCGAATTTGTTGTTCTCGACTTACAAATTTTAAAAGATGCCGCGGCGGAAAGCAGTGTTTTTCACATCCGTCGTGTGTCGGATGTTTCGCTCGATCTCCCGTCGTGGATTGTCAGTCCACATTATATTAACTTTTTTCAAGCACTCTGTGGGCGCAGGTAAGAGGCTCTAATATCATGACAAAATTTTATACGTTTTGCTTTTTTTCTGTAAAAATGTCAAAAACGCCCCCTCGGTCAATTGTTGACGAAATTTGACAATTAAATACTGGTGATCTACTTGGGTTACATCATTATTTTTATGTCTATGGAGAGCCCGAAACACGCTCTTTATAGATATTATAAAATGATTTAGTTGTATTAAATATCCTTTGCGGGACGTTTACGTTAATGTTATGCGAAAACCAAAACATACCAATTTTAAGATCAATTTTCTCAAAAAAAACATTTTTTTATTTTTTTTAATTTTTGTTAAAATGTAGATATGATAGTTGTCTACTCGAAAAGCAAGTCGAGAAAGTGTGTATTTTGTTTCTATGTTCTATATTTAAGCCTCAATACCAGCAAAAGACGTCTTCGTTTTGCAAGACCTAAGTCAGACAACAAAAAAACGTGCGCTTCTACGAATTGTAAAAAGTTTTCTTGAATTTTGTCTGCGTTTTGTAATCAATTATAAACGAATTTTGTGGTATTGAATAGTTATTTATGTTTTAAGAAGAGCGGGAAACCACGAGAAACATATCTAATCAAATCAGCGGGCCTAGTAGACCTTCAATATCGAAGAGGCACAGACGTTGTAGTTTTTTTATTTATAGAGCTTTCAGTGTAAACTAGCATTACTAGCTATTAGCTGTCATAGTACTAAGACATAAAAAGTCACCACATCATTGATCTATTATATAAAATTTTTTCCGAAACCAAACGCTAGGGTTTCTTCACCGCACATCGCACAGATCACCAGGGAATGGCCTTTCACTTCCGTAATACACAAAAGTGATGACACAGAGACGTTCCGAAACACATGGAGAGATTGTTACAGAGAAGGGTACGTATTAAAAATAAATAAATAAGAATAAAATTACCCAACTCCGATTTTAACGAAAATTACGTTAAAAAATAAAAAAGATTTAGGTTCAAGCGGTGGCAAGGCGATAGGTCCACCCCTGGTGGAGAGTCAGACAAAAAAGTCAACGACACGAAAGGAAAAAATATTTAATTAAGACAGAAAAACTCAGCCGCACACGGCAGGAACAAAAACCCACTCTTCCGGGCATTCCCTAAACGGGACACCACCAAATGCGTGCGAACACGCTCTTTACACCACCATCAGGCCGCTACGCCATGAAGAAATAAACCCAACAAGTTAACAATGCTAACAAACAGTTAGTAACGAAACATATATAAAAAAAGTTCAGCTGAACCGCACCCGAGAAACAAAGTTCAGCGGGGCAAAGAAGCACACACGAAATAAAAAATAAAAAAGTCTTAACTGAACGACGCCGAGTCCAGTCCCACGACACTGAAGCCTGACAGGATGATGGCGTCAAGATGATTCTCGAATCTATTCTTCACTCTGTTCCGCACATCCGTCGTGGCAGTGGGGAACAAAGTGAAGAATAGTTTCGAGCAGCGGTGCGCGAGAAGGTAACCGAGACGTAACATGCTTCGAGCTTCATATCGGGAGAGGAGATTTCGAGGTAGTTACTGAATGCAGTTACTCAAACTTTCTTTTACCCTTCCCTTTTTCAAAAGAACACGTCTCCGGGCAGAATAGACACAAGTATATTTACTAACACGCTCGTTTTTGATGCTAGTCTCCGGGCTTTGCTGTTTCCAAAAGAGATAACCCTTCATTGCTATCGGATTTCCACGGAGGGAGATAGGGTACATAAAATTGAAAGAATAAAACACGGAGGACAAGCACAGGACAACCACTTTGCAGAGCACGGCCATTTCTAGGATAGGGCGTTCTGAAGCTTGGGCAAATACGCGGTTATCGTTTCACGCGTGCACGGATGGCTGGTTTCCAAATTTTCCCACATCCCTAACGAAACCGGCCCATCTTCGTGTGCGTGCGGGATTTTCGTCCCGCGCCGCCGGTTTCAGCTCGCACGCGGCGTTGTTTTGGCAGGCCGCTGATAATATCGACGGTTTCAATGGATACAGGAAGCACAGTCCAACAGGGTTTCAAAAATAGTCGAGCGGGTAGACCCCCCTTTTTCTTGTGAGGACGAACCGCCCATGCCTCGGACTACGTCGGAATCTGAGGAAGATGCGCTCAGGCTTGGCGAGCAGCTTTCAGTCCTTGTGGACCGCCATTCTGGCCAGCTCCAGACCGCTCTTGTTGAAGACCGGCGCTCCCAAGAGCAAGCAATGCAGCACCAGACAAACGAATTTCGTGACATCATCTAGCAGGGAAATGACCGGTTGGCCAATACCCTCGCCGACGCCATCGCCAAAGCAATGGCCACAGCTGGAACAGCCCAGACCCAGCCCCCTTTTTCAAGTGTCCCCCGTTCAGTTCTCCCAGTTCTCCATTGGAGCCTCAAGCGGAGCAGCAAACGCCGCCACGGCCTCCTCGCACCGACCAACAACATCGGACTACCCCGACATCGCCACTTCCACCGACGCCTGGACGACGATGGCTGGGAACCCAGGCGACTTCGGCATTAACCCGACCACGCAGGCTGTCCTTTACCCGCCGCAGCAGCCGCAGCAACTGCCGCAGCAGCAGCCGCCATTTCCCACCTTCGGACAGCCCGGAGTTCAGCAGCAGCAGCCGCAACAGCAGCAGCAGCAACAATACTTCCCTTCGCGTACTGCCCCCTTGGACAGTACCCCCCCCCCCCGTTAAAACTCCACGCCCCTCCTCCGTGGTCACCCCCGCTCCCTCTATGACTACGCCACCAACCCCTCAAGGGCACAGAGAGTCTTCTCGCTCACCGACCTACAAACAAGAAGGGACCTCACCGAGGCTTCCAGCATGTCCAGACTGCCGCCAGACAGACCACCAACCTTGGACGACGCGACGTCATTGAGCTACAGCTCTTGGAACACTTCATCGAGACATGGGACTGTGTCTGCACCGGCCCTCAACCCAAGAGCAAAGCTCCGGATCTTTGACCGGGTCCGTTTACTCTATCACGTTGCCCAAGGAGGCTGGACCGCCGCCCTAGAGGGCTATGCAGATCCCTCTGCAACCTTGCTTCTCGGGGCCCCAGCAACCCGGCCAAGCCGACCGCGCCGCCGAGACTCCCCTCCAGGCACCCCTCCTCGACCAAACACAAGAGCCGCCAAAAGCCAGCATCACCTTCAAAAAAGGGCAAAAAGTAATGGGGTAAGTCCTGGGACTTTTCAACTCTATTTTACCGGGGTGCTTCCCCCCCCCGGAGTGTGTGCGACTTTTGGACGATCTCGAAGCACTTGAGGGTCCAGCTCAAAGACTAAACTACATAGCAGGCCCCGCTTTGCCGACTATCGCTATAGTCGAAGGGATCCCCACGTATGCGCTAGTACAGGATCTTGTACCTCAACAAGACATTCTAGCCCAGGCTCTTGTCGAAGTTGGCCTCTTGCGGCAGCAAGAGACACCTTCAACTCCTTCCAGCCCCTCGACTCAGGACACACAAGATTCCGATGAGGATACCCTAATGATCGGAGCAGACAGAATTCTCCGATGGCTGGAAGAGCACGATTTACCGTCCGATCAGGATGACGACTTCGAACACAAACCCCGACGACGAAGATTCCCGCACGGCCGCAGCCCTAAAGCAAGGACCACTCTCTGAACCAGTCCGACAAAGTACACCTCCTCCGAAGGTAAACTGACCAAACCTTGCACCCTCATAGGATACTACCCCCTGCGGATCCTTCCAGCCTGCGTATAAAGTGTACCGAAAAATCAGTCGTCAACAACACGCCACCAAAGCCAGAACAACTCCCGGTCATCTGAGACGCCGTTCGTTCCATGTGTGAATCAGGAGTCATCGAGATAACTGAGCGCGGTTCCTACCTTAACCCCGTTCAGGTGGTCCCAAAGAACTCTACCAAGTCACGTTTTGTGCTAAACTGTGCTGCCCTGACGCCACACCTCAAGGCGCCCAAATTCCAGCTTTCCCCCCCCCCCTACCAGTTGTCCTCCAAACAACACCCCTACCAGCATCCCTACTTTACGAAGCTGGACTTGAGTGAGGCATATTACCATTTCGGCCTCCACCCTTCTGCGAGGCAGCTCACAACTTTTCGTGTCGACGGCACATACTACCGAATCACAGTGCTACCATTCGGGATCCGCCTTGCACCCTTTGTGATGTAAATGTTTAGTAATGCCCTCACCAGATACCTACGAGACCAAGGTGTCTGGGCATGGAGTCACTTAGACAATTTTTATTGTCACATACCGACCCCCACCACCTCCACAAAGTGACCACTCTATTTCTAGAACTACTTCTCGCGAATGGAGTCCAGGAAGCACAGTCCCCAGGAAGCACAGTCCAACAGGGTTTGGAATAACAGGCTGAAGTTGAGCTAATTGGTACATAGTTCACAAATAAACGGTCAGCTAGACGATAGGGACGAAACACAGACAGGGAGAAACAGAAACAGAGACATACACACCGCTGACTATCAACTAAGACTTTATACTTCTTCTTCATCACTTTGACCCAAAGATTCACACCTAAAGTAATGCCAATAAATCACCCTAAATCCTTACATTACACTACTAAATTACTAAATGAAAATAAAAATAAAAATAAAATAAATTAATTACATTAAATTATTAAATTTGGTCACTAACACCTCCCTGACCCAACCCACAAACCACCGCCGACTCATATCCCTCTTATTCCCTTTCATGGGGCCGTCCCACACTGCAAAAACTGTCTTTCTCTCTTGCTGACCGTGATGGACGGCATGCTCACGCAGTCATCGGCGCATTCCTCAATCGCCAGGGCCTCGAGAATCTCGCGCGCAAAGGCATTTCTGTGTCTTTTAACAATGGAAACGCTGCTGAAACTTGGCCTGCACCCGCACGTGCGGCAATGGGCAGCAAGGTGCCCAGCCCCCGTGCCCTGCACCGACGCCGCGTGCTCCCTGACTCTGTCATTGATGCAGCGTCCCGTCTGCCCAATGTAGCAGCTCCCACATGACATTGGAATGTTGTACACAACGCCGGTCTGGCACACAGCGTACTTAGTCCTGTGCGCAGTGTTGCAGGCGGGCTGGCGGTTCTTGGCCTGATTCACCCTGCGGCACATAGAGTTCCCTCTATTCGGTGCCGAACACACAACCCTGACACTCTGTCGTGCAGCGATCTTTTTGAGTCGGTGGGTGACACCGTGGATGTAGGGGACTACCGCGAAGTTCTCTCGTGGAGTCTGTCGATCTCGCTCGGTACTTGGCGATCCTCTTGAAAATGTTCTGCATATCTTCTCACATACGGCTCCCAGGAGGACATCTGGATACCCAGAGTCACGAAGCCGGGCCATCTGTTTTTGAAAGCTAGCGTCAGCTTGATGGTTGCATGACTTTCGCAGCGCTGATATGAGTGCCGTGTTGGCAACACTTCGTTTGACGGTTTTCGAATGGCACGATGAAAACGGAAGAAAACCTTTACTTGAACGAGGTTCGTACCTCCAGCATACATGTCCATCCTTAAACTCAAGTGCGAGGTCCAGGAACTTAATAGACTTGCCCACGGGTAGTTCGTGAGTGAAGAGCAGGTCGGGGCAACATTCTTGGAATGTTCTCATGATCGTGTTCCTGCACCCGTTTTCTTCACTCTCGATGTCTGTACTGCACAGGATGAGGAAATCGTCCACGTACCTAAAGATGGCTTTGACTCTGGCATCGTTCAGTGTAGACTGGATGTGCCTACCACACGCTGCCAAGAACAGATCGCATAGATGTGGCGCCACCCTAGAACCAATGCAGATCCCACTTTTTTGGACGTAGTCTAGACCTTCGTACGAAATCACGGTCGCCGTTAAATACACCCCGAGCAGTTCCAAGAAGGCGTCGATGCTAATCCCTGCTGCGGTTTGAAAAGGCGTTACGCCGTGTTCCTCGATGGTCTCTCGTAGAATTGGCATGAGGCTGGTGTGGGGTATAGAATAGTACATATCCTGGATGTCGATGGAAAATCCAGAGACTACCTGGGATCCATGTTCCTGAAGATAGGCAATAAGCTCTTCTGAATTGGGAATTCTGTACGGATCATCGCAGTCCAACAGGGTTTGGAACCCTGTTGGACTGTGCTTCCTGGGGACGGACACTCAATCAACTGAACCCGTGATCATGGCGGAGAGCCTTTTATACCCTCGTCCATGACCAGTGGCGCCCCCTACCGGACCACGGGAAAGAGTGCGGTAGGTAGCCGGGAGGGGGCGTCTGCTGGGTTCAGAGTGGTCGGTATCCATTGAAACCACAAGTCCTTCTTTATTGACAGTAAGGCAATAGCAAGTGAGTACACGGGGGAAAAGTGCGACGTGGCCGAAACATAACGCGTGGATTAAGGCTTGGTTGTCATTGAAGATCACTGAGTTTTCGGGACACAGGATGGCAGCTATGCACACTGCCGTGAGTTCGCGAAGGTAGATGCCCTTGGGGTGAGGGGACACAACTGCAACGTTGCCCGAGGGCAAGCACACTCCGAGTCCAGCGTCGCTGGCGTCCGCTGCAACGGTGAGTAACGGCTCCGGAGTCCGCCAGGGGATGTTGTGTGGGAGCTCCTGCCAGAGCCGGGAGAAGGCAACAACCCAGTCTTGGTTAACTGGTGTACCAGAGGTTGCTGCTTGAATACATTGCTCGCAGAACATGGTAATGCCCTCTATAGAGGCTAAAATAAAAGGCCCAATGCCCTGCTACACGTTGGTAGGTCTTGATGGGCTGAACAGTTGTTAGTACTTGGAGTGTTTGCGAAAGTTCGTACAAACGGGAGGGGTATGGCCGATTGTCTCGCTGAGTCCGTCAAGAAGAAAACCCAAGAATTTAATTCGTTGGGTCGGTTGGAGTACCGTGTCCTTGTAGTTAATCTGGACTCCATTCGCGAGAAGTAGTTCTAGAAATCGAGTGGTCACTTTGTGGAGGTGGTTGGGGTCGGTATGTGACAATAAAAATTGTCTAAGTGACTCCATGCCCAGACAACTTGGTCTCTTAGGTATCTGGTGAGGGCATTACTAAACATTTGCATCACAAAGGGTGCAGGACGGATCCCGAATGGTAGCACTGTGAATCGGTAGTATGTGCCGTCGACACGAAAAGTTGTGAGCTGCCTCGCAGAAGGGTGGAGGCCGAAATGGTAATATGCCTCACTCAAGTCCAGATTCGTAAAGTAGGGATGTGCTGGTAGGGGTGTTGTTTGAAGGACAACTGGTAGGGGGGGAGCTGGAATTTGGGCGCCTTGAGGTGTGGCGTCAGGGCAGCACAGTTTAGCACAAAACGTGACTCGGTAGAGTTCTTTGGGACCACCTGAACGGGCTTAAGGTAGGGACCGCGCTCAGTTATCTCGACGCAATATCGACGGTTGCTGACCGTCGATATTGTAAGGCCGTGGTGTCCTCATCCTTTCAGGCAACACTTCCTTTGCTTTTCCTTCTGCAATACTCTGACTGACTGACTCCTCCTGGGTGGCCGTCACTGTTCGCCGCGTCAACGACACATTCGTACCATTTCACTCTTCGTGACACTGGGTGCGCTGCTCGCTTTACTGTCACGGGCCGTCCTATCTAACGCAACGAGTGCGAAAGTTCGTGGTCATCTGCTGGTTGCGAAAGGGCGGGACGTTCATATAGGCCAATGAAGGCCTCGAATCAATGCGACGTCTGCCGATTTCTATACATTAAAAATTTACGACGCCTGCTGGTCTGTTAAGAAGTGTTGCTTTCTCTTTTGAACTGCTCCAATGTAGCTTTCCGCCTATAATAAAATTTAAATGATCAATAAACATAACAGGGTGGAACTACTGTATTTCATTTTTATGTGGGAGCGTTGAAAAAAGGCAAAAATATTTCCAAGTTTGTGAAGACGCGCAATTCGCAAGTCCGTTTCAAGCCGTAAAAACACGTTTTTGTACGATATTGATACTTAAATATAGAACATACAAACAAAATACACACTTTCTCGACTTGCTTTTCAAGCAGGCAACTATCAAATCTACATTTTAACAAAAAATAAAAAAATCTTTTTTTTTAGAAAATCGATTGTAAAATTGGTACTTTTTGGTTTTCGCATAACATTAACGTACACGTCTCGCAAAGGATATTTACTACGGCTAAATAATTTTATAATATATATAAAGAGCGTGTTTTGGGCTCTCCATAGACATAAGAAATATTGATGTAACCGAAGTAGATCGCCAGTATTTAATTGTCAAATTTCGTCAACAATTGACCGTAGGGGCGTTTTTGACATTTTTACAGAAAAAAAGCAAAACGCATAGAATTATTTCATGGTATTAGAGCCTTTTACCTGTGCCCACAGAGTGCTTGAAAAAAGTTAATATGATGTAGACTGAAAATCCACGACGTGAGATCGAGCGAAACATCCGACCCACGTCGGATGTGAAAAACACTGCTTTCCGCCGCGGCCTCTTTTAAAATTCGTAAGTCGAGAACAAAAAATCCGACGGACTTGCGGTTTGTGGCTACTGCATTTTTAGAGACGACGCCATAACATATATTTTTTCCAGCGAAATTAAAAATTCGACCCTTTTTACCTGCACGATTTGAGCTTAAACCATCCATATATATATATATATATATATATATATATATATATATATATATATATATATATATATATATATATATATATATATATATATATATATATATATATATATATATATATATATATATATATATATATATATATACATCGAAAGGCGATGCAAATCTGTGACTTCCGCACCGTGCTGTCCTGCTGCACACAACGTTACTCGGTCTTGACCCTAGGCATCTGTATTTATTTTAATGTTTTTTAAATGTTTTATCTCTTCAGTTTGTATTTTTAATTCACTGTCCGGTACGACGACGCATTTACGGGTGGTTCCCGTTTCGACCCATTCCCAATTCAACCTTCCCGTTTGTACCTTCCCGTTTCGACCCGGCTCAAAACGACCTTCTCGTTTCATCCTTTCCCATTTCGCCCAATCCCGAAACAACCTTCCCGCTTCGGCCATCGTTTGTTATCAGTTGGGTCGGTTCGTTTTTATTGTTCGTTAACAGTTGATTAGGCTCAAGTGTCGAATGTCTGTCCTCCTTGCTGACCTCACTTCTCCCTCTCCCAAAACAACCTTGGATACATGGCACCGTAAGATAAACGCGGTGTCAGGGAGGGCTCACCCGAACATTTACAGCTTCATCGATCTGATCATACGGGATGAGGCTTTGACGAGGGTATCTTTGCAGCAGCTTGCAAATAAAGGTGCCGTGCGGGCCAGGGGGCACAAGTGGGTCAGCAAGGACCGCAAACTATCAGAACTGTAGTGTCACCTTTCTGATGGCACGATTTTCCTGTTAGACTTTCTCAACAAGGCGAAGGCATTTTCCGGTCTATGATATTTTCCTGTGTGCACGAGTGTTCAGTGTTTGAAATCGTAAAAGAAAATAAAGTCGCAATCACATGCCTGTCACCCTGCCTGATTTATCGCTCTTCAAGATATCAAGATCACTAATATAAGGTTTTCGAATAACGTACGCAAGCACTTTAGATACCCCAAAAATAGCATCGCGATGGAGTTGCTAATTTTAGCTTACCCAATGTGCTGGCGTATTCAAGACTTCATTATTGTACGTAGCGCGAACAAGCGATCGGCGGTGCTGCTGTTTATCTTATAGAATTAAAAGGCTGCCATAAAAACTATTACTGGCTTTGGAAGTGCTCATCTGAGATAGTACCCTAAGCCCTAAAATTTGGTGCCTGCTAATACCATTTCGAAGTAAAATTTAAAAAAAAGCGACAAGGTCGTCTTTGCAGTAACGGTGTCGCAGAGCGTACGTACATAGACCGTTTCGCGGTTGCACGTTATAAAAATCATCTTGAAATGAAAACAAAAAACAAAAACACTTTAAGTGGTTGAAGTAAGAATAATATATTACTTCGAAGCTATCCTGAAAGGGGTGCGATTTTTAGAATAGATTGGCATGCAATAATATTTCAGAACATATATTCTTAAGCAGAAAAGGTGCGCAGACCAGTGTTAGAACGATTAGACTTTTCGCGAAAAGGTTGTGATGCGCAGGGTCTTATACAAATGGCTTAAAAATGGACGGGTTCAAACGCAAAGGGTCTTTCGAGTATCGGTTGAAACGGGACGGGTTCAAATGAGAAGAGCGTTTCGGGAATGGGACGAAACGGGAAGGGTTCAAACGGGAAGGTCGTTTCGAGAATGGGTTGAAACGGGACGGGTTCAAACGGGAAGGTCGATTCGGGAATGGGTCGAAATGAAACGGGTTCAAACGGGAATGGGTTCTTTCGGGCTACACCCGTATTTACAACTATCCGGTGGTAATCCCCCCCCTCCCCCCGCGCCCTCCTGCCGCGCGATCTGCCTCCTTGCTCCCCTGTCCCCTCTCTTCCCCGGCATGCGGCGACCGACGGGAGGCGGGGGTGAGCTGTCACGGAGAGCGGACGCCCACATCGGCTTAGCCTTACGTGCAATTAGTACCGAAGATGTCCTACAAGAGCCTGTGCCGTCCGTTTATGACCTATTGTACCCACTGCAGTGTCGGAGATCTCATATATGCCTCTTTAGCTTTGAAACCCACCGCCCTACCTTGAAAGCGCGCTCAAGTCAAACTTTTTTCTTTTTTCTTTTTGCTGGGCGTTTGATTTTGTTTTAATATCTTTGCTTTCTTTGATATATCTTTTTACTTTTATTTTTTCTGACGTCACGTTTTTTCTCGACCCATTGGCAGCTTAGTGCTCTGCGCAGTCTGATGTCCTCACATGTATGCCATCTCCTGACGAAGCCGAGCCTCTCGGCGAAACTGTCGTAATACATACAATAAACTCCTAGCATAGCAACTCCGCAAGTACGGATCTCTGACTTATTACATTTTCCCGGTCCATTGTTCTCAAACTACTCTGCCTCACACAGACACACAGAAACACAGACACACACACACACACACAAACACACACATATATGTATATATATATATATATATATATATATATATATATATATATATATATATATATATATATATATATATTTAATATTTCCCTCGCGTTTGTTTCCCATGGCTTCCACTACCTGCTCAAAGTGTCAGGAGCCTGTAACGCCTCATGTAAGATACTTAACCTGCGCGAGCTGCACAAAAAAACTATCACTTTGGGAAGACATGTGCCATGTTTCTACGAACACATCTAATTCAATAAGTGCGGCGAAGCGAGGTCAGTGGTTCTGTCACCTGTGCCGCGCTCCTGTTAAGGTGTTGGCTGGACAAAGCTTGGAAGCGAACTCCAGAGGTAGAAACCCCGTCATTCCTAGCTCAGCTAGCTTAAGTAAACTAAAAAATGAACTTACTTCTTTCCCTCAAGTGTAGCTTGGACTCGCTTGTCCGCCTTCCTACAAAATTCAATCTGCTATTGCTCACATCAGTTGTAAATGCCATGAAACAATCCATCAATGAAGTTGTACAGCAAATAGATTTCTCCGCAAAGCAATATGACTCCCTACTAAAGCAAGTGACTGCGAATGATGTTGTTATAGAGGAGCTGAAATCCGAGGTGGGGTTTTTGAAGTCTTCTTAGTCGTCCCAATTTGATGAGATACGGCGACTCCGCAACTGAGATTAACAATGCCGAGAGTATAGCCGTCGATCAAACCGCCAGATCCGCAGCCTTTCATGCAACCCTAACGAGGACCTTCCATCAATGCCAGTTGATAGCGCGGAACAGAGTTGCATCTCCGAATTCCGTACTCGGAAGTCCAGGCCATTGATCAGCTTGCCCTCTTCGCGTGGTGTCCATCCCCGTCATTCTTGTGAGGTTTCGCGTTACAATCACTAGGGACCGCTGGTTGAGCCGCCGTACCTCGCTGGGTCCTCTTGCACGCGAACAGACATCACCACAGAATTTTCTTTAATGAGAATCTCACACAAGCGAACAGGGAGCTCTTCCTGAAGGCCCGATCAAAATGCAAAAAGAACCAATATCGCTATGTTTTAGTAAACACCAGCACTATGCGTACAAGACGAAGGTGCCCCTCTCGTGCTCGCTAATTGCAACAATAACTTGGATCTCATTGTGAGCGCCTATGGCCTTCACATTTTCCGGACTCGCCAAGATTTCACTTCAATTTCATGTATTTTGGACTCTACATTTAGTGGGTTTACACTCGTTCACGCAAATATTCGTAGTGCTAGGAAGTACTGGGACCAATTGTGCATTATCGCGAACTCTTCGAAAGATCTTGCTTACGTTTGTGTTCTAACAGAGATAAATGTGCCACCTATATCTGTTGATCTTTTTTTCCCTTCAGGGTATCGAGAATTCTTACGTACCCGTTCGGATAGAACAGGTGGTGGTATCGCAGTATTCGTGAAAATATCATGGGTCACAGAAATTTTGTCTGTTACCAACGCAGGATGTACCTCCTTAAAAATCTCCAACTGATTATACTCGGTAACGTTAGTTTCCAGCTATCTCTCTCCTTCTGATAGTGTTCCGTCTTTCCTACTGGAACTGAGGTCATGTCCTACTACTCAGTGACCATAGTGGTCATAATGTGGTCACGAGTATTCTTGCACGTGTCACCTCAATGAAAGTGAAGTCAAGTTACTGAGGTCGGAAGTCAGCTCGCTGCAGTCAACAGTACCTGAAAAAGCACTGGTGACACAAGCGATTTACATTAAGACATAAATGATGAAGAACAGGATAGTCACCAATCTAATGTGGAAATTTCTGTAATTCTCTAATGCTCCAAATCAGGATTCGGTGTCATTTTGAAGGACCTCTCAGTCAAACTAGACTTACAGAATTTCCCCGCTAGTTGGATTCTTGATGTTCACCGCCTCCCGTGCCAATGCCTGACTCAATCCCACCCATCCTAGTTCAGTTGGCCTCCACTGATATCAGACAAAAATGGATGAGTGCCCGGAAAAAACTCCGCTCGCTGTCTAATGCAGAATACCCGCAATGTGCAATTTCCAAATTTCAACATTGCTTCTGGCGTTTTATAGACCTTAATAAATCAGTGCTAAAAATATCTAGATGAACTTGATGCAAACGTCGCTAACGTCAGCCCGAGTGAGATAATCTGCCTTGTGGGCGATTTTAACATTGATATCCACGAGATCAAACGTTTGTTACTACCTTACGCTTCTTTCTAACCACGGCATTTCTCCTATTATTTACGTACCAACGAGGAAAGAGTTCAGAAGCGGAAAACCAGGTTTTTTCTGCATCGATCCTTTGACATCAGGAGTTCCGGGGCCTCTGTGAAATCTGCAGTCATATATCACAAGAAAGCTAGCTGATCATTACTTTGTGCATGCCAAAAATGACTGTGCTATTGTATCAGGAGAAAACAAGAAACCTTCCAACCAGATCGCTATTGCTGGACTGTCACGTTTTTGACAAGTGTTTTGCGTCATATGGTTGGGATCAGTTAGTAACCACCACGAACTGTCAGACTGCATACACAAAGTTAGTTGTGGCATTTAGCGCATTTTACAGAGAAAAGCACGAAAGTCATCACGACAAAAAATAATGAAGACCGCAGCATCTCTGGTTGACAGCAGATATTATATGGGAAACTAAACTTACAGATATCTTATAGGCGCGTTATCGCCGATCACCAAATGCTCAAGATATAAAGTTACAATACGCAAGCCCGAGAAATCGAGTAACCGCTGTTATCCACTTTGCAAAACAAAAACACTACCGACATTAGTTTCTCGACGCGCGTTCTAATATTGCAAAAACCAGGTTTCATCTGAATTAAGTAAAAAGCGGCAATACGCGGAACTCTATAGACGAAGTCATTGAAAAAAAAAACTTTAATTATAACATGCCTTCTGTAACGGATAATTTGAATCTTTTTTTTTCTTCAGTCTGCGGCATATTTGATTATGTCCATGTTTGGCAGTAAATCTGGAAATACCTTGCCTAAAATCTGCCTTTCTCCCAAACATGACTGAACAAGATCTTCATAGTGTTGTTGTTCAGCTTTCGGCATCAAGTCTCCTTGTATAGATAATATTAAGCTCAGCGACTTTCTTTGCAATTTTATTACCTTAAAACCTGTTCTTCTTCACATACTAAACAGAATTATTGACACCGGGGTTTCCCTAAAATTTTAAAAAGCGCTATTGTGAGACCGTTTCATAAAAACGGTGCACGTGGCATCGTAAAAAAACTATCGTCCCATATTTATTCTTTCTTGTTTAGCATTGGTTCTGCCAAAAACATATTTTAAGGCAAAGGGCGCCTTTCTTGACGAATACAATCTTCTATCGCCTAACCAATGCGGATTTATCACCTGCGGCAGCACTATCTCGGTACTTGAGGATAAGTCTAACACTTCACACACCTCATTCGACAAAATTAAGTTTACGTGCGCACTCATTCTCGATGTGTCGAAAAGAGTTTGATTCTATCAATCACCAGATACTGTTGAAGAAGCCTTCCAATTACGGATTTCGGGGTACGTTTTGTTCATTGCTTCAAAACTTTCTGACTGACAGATCACCAACGGGTATTGGCTTGCCACAAAACTAACGCCAAACTATCCCTACAGAAGGGAGTACCACAAAGCTAGGTGCTGTCCTCATTGCTGTTTAATCTTCACGTTAGCGATCTCGCCAGATCAACATAAGGATGTTCAGTTTATTAATATATAGATGACTAATTGTTAGTATCTACTCATATAAGCCTGCATGCGCAATCAACATGCTACAAAAATTCTACAAGAGTAATGAACTGGTTTGAAGCAAACCGAATATCTGTGAATGTGCAAAAAGAAACTTTTCTGTTTGCGTAATCCGCTCCAGCGGACGTGCATAGACATACCTTTCATATACCATTCATCGTCTAGTGTATCCTGCAGCTGTACACCTATACCATACGTAAAAACAGTAAAATACTTGGGAATTTTCTTCGATAGCGGTCTGTCATGGTTTCCGCACTTGGATTATTTGGCTGAAAGACTGCGAAGCGTATCACGTTTATTATATCTCATCAAAACCTTCCTACCCGATCTCCGTCAGAAAAATGGTCGTTAACGCTCTCGCAGTAGGGAGCTCTGCGATACGGGACTACGGTCTTCGCCAACTGTTCAGCTCTTTGAAGAACAAAAATTGATGTCATTCTTAAGAGCATCGCCTCAAACGTTGCCTATGATCACAGCCTAATACAGGATGTTGACGTGTTCGCAATCAGTAGGCTTACCGTGTGTTCTGCCTCTTTTTCAAAGATGTGTTATCCTAAAACATTATTAAAATAGTCCGTTTAACACCCATCACTTTATACTGCACTCTATAGGAAATAATGAATGCTTTATAATTCCTCGAATATACACGAACTATGTGAATAATGTGCGTTCATCTTACGTGCCTGACATCTTCAACGAATAACCAGACGTTCTTAATCCACTGGATTCACAATGATCGTTAAAAAAATACCTCAAGAAAACATGCAAATATGCATTTGGTTTTGCGAATAACATTTCAAACTCTTTTCGAACCCTTCTGCATTTGGTGCTGAATCTGAATATGCCTTTGTTTGTGCTTGTTTCTGTGTTTATGCTGTAAGTACTTGCTTATTTGGATATCCGTGCACAGTATCTGTAGATCTAGATATTGGTATCTATATGCCTCGGTGCCTTTTTGTGTGATAGATGCCGCTATACACATACTATGTGTTCTTTCCGTACATCTCGAGTTTTTTTGTTACTATTTTAAAGTGTACACTGCCCCAGCTATGTGTTTAAATATTGCTTTGTCTTCAAGGATGGTAGAGTATCCCGATAGCAATAATCTGTTTTCTTTCTTCTTTATGCCATTTGTGAAGTGTTTTGAACTTCTATACTGACTGCTATTAGCAATGACAAGAACAGCTTGTCTACCACTCACATTGGCCAACATCATTGCATGCATCCTGTCACACAAGCCAACACTGGCTTCTACAGACCCGAGCCTTATGGCTAATTCGGGTGGCCATTTGCCGGCAAAATATTTTGCCATATCTTCGGCAAGGGCTTTCGCGTGGTAAAAGGCTGGCGGGTGCAAGGTGTTTGGGTGGCGCTTCTAAGCCGTGTGTCGAAAATTTACCGGCAAAATTTTTGCCCGAGCTCAAAAAGGTCGGGCAGCTTCTCTGCCAGACTGAATCCGTTATCGTAACATCCGAACCGGGAAGGGGAACCAAACGGAACAATGCACGCTGAAAGTGGCAGATAGCGGGTTTGAGTGGCAAACACACGAAGCCATCGAGACAGACACCCATTTGCGCACCGAGAAAAAATAGCGAAAAAAAAATTAAACGAAAGATAATTTATGCTTCAAAGAAGGCGAACATTTTGGAAGACTTTGTCCACACTGCGCAAGGTCAGTTTGCTCTGAGACACGGTCTGCAACACACAGCAGTTGGTTTTACAACTCTGTAATAGCACGTTATCACACCGCCGAGAAAAATATATGCATAGTGATTCAGTTCTTGGATACGCATTAAAATTTCAAAGGGGGTGGGCGCAATGACAAAACTGAAGATTTTAAAAAAGGTAATGACAATAAGCAGAATATGGAAAGCGACGCTGGCAAGCCTTCTTTGATCCTTGTAAAATGGCAACAGTTAGTCAGAAATCCCCCAAAAATTATTGAAATTTGACGCGCGTGCGGGCAGCACCACACTGATTTATACATCTGCTCTTTGATTAATTTTATAATTTAATATCCTCTCAGCTGGGCAGACTGTGGTAATGTTAATATTTCGAAAACGTTTGTGAAGCCGCTTGTGTTTACACACATCTCAAAGAGTCGTAATGTTATTGTTTGTTTGTTTTGTTTGTTTATTTTGAGTGCCCAAAAACAGCCAAAGCCTATACATTGGTGCACTTGTTGGTAACAATTCAGATAGCATATAAACGCTCTAAAGGAAAAACACAGGAATTGAATAGTTGCAAAGCATGAACATTATTCTCAATACATGAAGCAAGTGAATTTCTAAAG
>JAZHYW010036359.1:0-15931 GCA_037355805.1 Ixodes ricinus
TATCAGTGATCGGATGAAAGAGTTTTCGCTTGTGTGAGGGAGGCTTGTAAGCTTGGAAGGGGGTGGAGCGGTTGCTTAAAAGTCGGAAATTGAGCTCAGACTTTATCGGTTTGAAGGTCGCCTTGTGTGTTGAACCTTGGGGTTGTCGTCCGGGTGGCGGTTCCCTTTCCAAAAATGTGGAGCCTGGAAGTGGCTTATGCTGTCTGGGTAGAATTCGTTGATCGTCTTGTTTATGCGTTTGAGTTCCTTCTTTCCCTTTTCTTTCCTTTTTTTTCTCTCCATGTTTTTGGAAGTTTTTTGATTGGTGTGCTCAAATCAATAAATTTCAGCTGCGTTTGAGATTTCGTTGTCTTCGTCCGTTTTTATTGTCCCCATTTCAGGGTCTACAATATATCAATCTGAAGTTGGGTGCACACAATTTCAAATAAGCACACATATGGGCGATCAGTTTCTAGATCGCACGCTGTTTCTAGAATACAATTTTTAGTAAGTGGAAACTCTTTGTTTCATGTTCACATGCAACGCTATCCACGCACCTAAAGTCTCAGACTTTCGTCGGCACCAATGAGAGCAGCGTGTACGCTTTGACGGCGAATACCTGCGACTCTCTGCGGGCGGGACGACGTCGCTGGCGAGGTGCAGAAGTTTGCGAACGTGTCATCAGAAAGGACAGGTAAAGCTTCTAGATTGATTCGTCACATGTTATGGTCCCACGTCGGAAAATTCCATCGTTGCGTCATTCTTCGGCGGCTACACGGTTCATCAACCCGCTGGTGCGGCACTCCGGCTCTCCGAGTTTGACCTAAAAAACATGGCCGACCGAATGTGTTGCCAGACGTCCGAGCAATTTTCGCATATCTGCTATTGGCTGCAGGAGTCCGGACGGCTTGGCAGGCAGTTTCTTGTACCCTTGACAATCATGGCACGATCGGACCTAGAAATGGACAGTTTTCGGGAGCCTGGGGTAGTAGTCTTCTCGCAAATCCTGGCGAGTCTCCTCATGCATCCAAGGTGTGTAGCTGTAGGATCGTCATGGCAGGCAATAGGAAAACGTCTTCACGAAGGCAACTGGTGATTACCCATAGCCGCACTTAGTTGCTTGTGCCGAGGTTCTCTTTGCAGAGTATTCGCGTCTCCAGCTCGACGCTCGCCCTCCCGCGGCGGAAATGGTAAGCGCTCTAGGGAGGGTCCCCGAATCTCCTGCTCAGCGGGCACGGCGGAACTGCTCGCGACCATGGCTCGCGAAATGTTATTTCCGAATGCAAACAACACTCTTCACTGTCCCAACGTAGTGCTGCAGCCGGTATGTTATCGTATCTTATTGGAGAGTTTTAGTATTCCGAATAGAAGCAAACGGAAGCGGTGTACGTTTGCGTTAGAGTTGCGTTCCCTACGTTGTGCGCGCGCCTCATCGCCATCCGCCATCCAAGACCGCAATTTTGGGCTCCGCGCACGCGCAGTGTGGAACACGCAAAGCTAACGCGAACACACAGTACGTGCGTTCGCCCGTATAGGTGACATTCACTTGACGTCACTCGCTAGGTGCGCTGGCATAGGTCACCACGGTCGCCATCTTCAAGATCTCTCTCTGTCCCACGCAGGCATTGTAACCTCCTTGCACGCAGGTGTGAGGTATCGTCTGGCCGGACATTTCAGCGTGGGTTAGCAGCATTTTACAGCTTTAAAGAGTCTTTTGGCCGAAACTAGGGGTTATTTTTAGACGTTGGTGCTTTTCAAGCGCCGTAGGAATATTTCTTGTCTGTGTTTTAGTTCGTTTTTGTCGCTATCGAACTTTTCCGCCGCGGCCGCGTTGCTCCATCGGCTGCATGCAGCGCTCCGTGTCGCGCGCCGTGCCCACGGCGGTAGGTTTTTTGCAAGAACTGTGATTTTTCTACTTTGGGGCTTTTGTAGCACGGTGTGATTACTCTTTGTTTTGTTTTGCTAGTTTCCTTATTGTTTTTTTTTCTAGCGGATTTTCGGCACTACGGCCGTATAACCGTGTTGCTTCATCGCCTCCGTGTCGTTCGTCGTGCCTTCGGTGTTCGTTCCTGTGCTGAAACATACCATGCGGCTGACCGAGTGCGCAGCTAATGGAAAATGCGCCGCATTTTTCATTAGGCCAAACAATTTAAAAACCGCCTGCAAGCGATGTGGCGAGCGACGAGGCAAGCTGAGGCGACCCGCTTCGCTGCCGCTCGGTCACTCGCGCGACGAGGCAATCCGCATGAAAGCGATGGAAGAAAACGACCAAGGCGATGAGCGCCAAGTTTTCTGAGAAAATCAAAAAACCGAGCTACGCGACAAGCGACAGCGAAGGGTGAACCGCATGGAAGCGATTTAGCGGTCGACGGCGACAGCGACGGGAGTCTGCGACGAGCGACGGAGATTTCTCACGGTCGCTCGTCGCGTCGTTCGGTTTTTAGATTTCTAGAAATCGTCGCTCATCGCCTTGGTCGCTTGCTCCCGTCGCTTTCATGCGGTTTGCCTCGTCGCGCGAGTGACCGAGCAACAGCGGGTCGTCGTCGCTCGCTAAATTGCTTACATGCGGTTCAGTCTTTACACACGGTACTCGGCGGCAACAATGAATTTAAAACGGCCCGCCCCCGCGATAAACTGTTTCCTCTATTCTGTTCAACGAAGCTTCTTCAACGATATGAAATTAGCACACACTACCAACGGACGACCGCGTACCTAAGCCAGTCAAACGTCAAACCGGGACCTCGAAGATGATCGACGGATCGACGGTGGCGCCCCTGGCAAAATTCGAACCTGCAGGCTCAGTGAATACCACCTATACGCAATACTAAAACTCACTACTGTTTCACCGGCTTCCAACGCCAACAAAGCGTGCTGCAGTGAGCAGACGTGCAAGCGGGTAGGCGTTCGTACGAACTGGAAAGGCTGAAATTGGCAAAACGACGACGCGTAAAAATGAAAGTAACTAAATGTTATGAAACGATTATTAATTTAAAATTTTTTTTTTTTTTTACTTTTGGGTATTTTCTCTTAAAGGATATTGGCGGCGACTTTGGACGTTCTGCCGATTGTCAAAAGTCGCGACTTTGATAGCAAAATATGCTTTACCCACACTTGCTGTAATTTTACATGGATTTCTCACATTAGCTAGAATGTTTAATTGATTTTAGCCTATTTTGCTTTTATTACTTGGTAATTAAAAATGCTGCAACTGGCACCAGTGATGATAATTAGCACACTTTTGATTGACATTTTAGTTCGCACGTTTGAAATTAGATCATAAGCAACAAAATATATTAGAGGTTTAAAAATAACGCATTAAAATATCTGAATTTTAATATTATTATTATTAATGCAATTCGCGGCAATGTACGCTCTCAATTAACGCCAACGTCACGAAAATACGCCATTTAACCATAATAGTCTGTCCAGAAAGGTATAATTTTGTTTTCTTTTAGCATGTGAAAAACTCTGACATCGCTATCAAGATAGACAAACAGTCAAACACTGGTTGTAATATAAAGTCCTATATGCGTTACGCGTTGCTATAAAACACACGCACTTCAGCTGAATGACTCGGACTCCGTCTTTGGGTTGTTGCAGTGAGAACAGCTTTAGAACAGCGTTTATTATTTCATACGTTTTGTGGACATATTGTAAAAAATGGAATTAATCTCTTATTCTTGTGCTGGAATAATGTTAAACATTTTAATCATCTAAATAACCAAAAACCCACTTAAAGGCCCGCAGTTCATTATTTCCCATGACAATTATCTGAGCGAGAAAAGGCCGCGAGAACGTAGAAATATCAGCACAGATTTCTTCAACAACTACAAGAACTACAAATATCAGCCTGGATCGAACATGTATGTCACAAAATAAAGTTTCCGCGAACAACTTCTCTAACTAAATAATTACGATGAGACACATCTTGAGTTATGAAAGAATCCGAAATTAAGACCTATATAGAGAAATTAAATCCAAGGTAGAGGCTAGTTTCGGTTTCGCTCCAGAATTAAAACGCGCATCCTTGCGTAAATATTACGCTAAACACCGTTTAGCGTAACCCTGCGCTCATAACGTTTAGCGTTATGAGCGCAGGGTGAGCTGCGCTTCATAACACTCTAGCTTCCTCGTATTACCATAAATACTTTGTGTCGCTCAGTGAAGCCAGCACACTAGACAGGCTCAACAGCGGCACGCATCTCCGACCCTCACTATAACCGCAATTTTTGAAAATGAGTAGCGCCACCTATAGTTAGTTGGAGTCACGAATACCCTGTACCAGTACAAAGGTTGGCAGGATTCTGGAGGAGATACTGGGGACTGCGCCTCCTCGGCCCTCCAAGTGCTCAATCAACCCGCGGAGTTGAAGGTCGCCCCACAGGAGTGCTTCTATGTCACTCATGATGACGGCACCGATGAAAACCTCGTCGTCGTCGTCGTCGGCAGTGCTAGCGGGAGTTGGCTCGACGGGGGCTCTCAAGAGACAGTCGGCGTCACTACGCTTGCGGCCGGTCTAATACACGACAGTCATGTCGAATTCTTGCAAACGGAGACTCCAGCGAGCGAGGCGTCCTGACGGGTCTTTAATGTTGGCGAGCCGACAAAGCGAACGGTGGTCTGTGACCGCTCGAACTGAGCTCCCGTACCGGTACGGGCATAACTTGTTTATCGCCATGACGACGGCAAGGCATTCCTTCTCGGTCATCGAGTAATTGCTCTCGGCCCTTGAAAGTGTCCGACAGGTGTAGGTGATTACTCGTTCTTTGCCTTCCTGCAGTCGAACCAGCTCCGCTCCGAGCCCCGTATTACTTGCGTCCGTGTGAATTTTGGCTCCCGCAAATTGGTCGATATGTCCGAGGATGGGGAGCGTCTGGAGTCTTCGCTTTAGCTTGCCGAAGGATCGTTGCTCCTCTTTTGTCCACTCGAACTTTACGGCGTCTTCCGTGAGATGTGTCAGCAGCCCGGACAGCTTTGCGAAATCTCGAACAAACCGCCTATAGTATGCACAAAGTCCGAGACATTTTCGTGTGGCCTTGTCGGACGGCGGCAAGAATTCTGCCACGGCGCACGTCTTCTCTGGGTCAGGACAAACACCTTCGCTGCTCACAACGTGACACAGGAACTTGAGTTGGCCGTAGGTAAAGCGACATATTGATGGCTTGAGCGTCAGTCCCGCTGTTTGCATGGCGTGAAGCACAGCCCGAAGGCGTCTCAGGTGTTCGTCAAAATCCCGTGAAACTACGACGACGTCATCGAGGTAGACGAGGCAGCTCAGCCATTTCAGACCTGCTAGCACGGTGTCCATGACACGCTGGAAGGTGGCTGGTGCTGTACAAAGTCCGAAAGGCATAACTTTGAACTCGTACAATCTGTCCGGCGTGACGAAGGCAGTTTTCTCGCGGTTGCGTTCGTCGACTTCAATCTGCCAGTAGCCACTCTTCAGGTCTATCGACGAAAAATATCGGGAGTGGCGCAGCCGGTCCAATGTGTCGTCGATATGCGGGAAAGCGGATACACGTCTTTTTTGGTCACAGCGTTCAGTCGACCGCACTCCACGCAGAACCTTAGAATTCCGTCTTTTTTTTTACGAGCATAACTGGAGAGGCCCAAGAACTGCTTGAGGGTTGGATGATGCCGTTTTCGAGCATTTTCTGAACTTGCTATTGAATAACCTGTCTCTCTTTCACAAAGAATCTGTACAGCGACTGGTAAACAGGGAGGGAGTCGTCGTCGGTGACAATGCGGTTCTTCGCGACCGTCGTTTGTCGAACCCCTGAGGGCGTGGCGAAGCACTCGTTGAATTCGCCGAGAAGCTCAAGCAGCCGTCGTCGTTCAGCAGTAGGAAGCTTCGGTTTCGATGTCAAGTTGCGAGGGCGGCGTATTTTGTTGCTGAGATTAAGACCGGTCTTCCGAGAATGCAGTTATCGCTGCTGTGTCCCGGAGTTCCTCGATGTGGCCCACGGCGGTACCTTTCGTAAAGTGTTGCAGCTCTTGTCAAACGTTTGTAACGAGGACCATGGCAAGCCCGTCCTGAAGCTTCGTTACACCTCTTGCGACGCCGACTCCTCTTCCTGGAAGCAACTGGACGCAGCCCTCAAGCATAACTTTGACGCAGGAAGCTTCAACGGTCCCGACATTTACAAAAACAGAGAATCGTGGCGACAGGTTTATATGGTCGGCAAGGACTTCAACTGCGGGTGACGTCGCTCTGGGTTTCTCCTGCAGTAAGGCAGGTTTTTGTTGCGCCAACCTGTTCGCTCCCAGGTCGATGACGGCGCCATACTCGCACAAAAAGTCTATACCGAGAATAACGTCCCTAGCACAGTCCTGACGGACGACGAACTTCACCGGGCAGGTTTCACCGTGGATTTCGACTCGAGCAGTGCATCTCCCGACAGGTGTTATGAGGTGCCTTCCGGGTGTTGGAATTTGTGGCCCATCCCACGGAGTCGTCACTTTTTCAAGGCGTCGAGATAGCCTCCCACTCAAGACGAAGTAGTCCGCCCCAGTGTCCACGATTGCCGACGCGTCTAGGCCGTCGATGTTTACGTTGAGGCTGTTGGGCACCTTTCCGGCTGCGTCGTTTCAAGGTGTTTTGTCGCTAGAGGAGGAGCTCTCCGGCGTTCTTGGAGAGTCTTGTTTTCGTCGGCGAACGGCAACTCCACCTTCCGGGGTTGCCGCGCTTATTTTTTTCCCGGTGAGTCAGGAGGAAGAGGCTCTCATGGCGGGCAATGTGTAGAGGCGATGTTGTGCGGCGGGGTGATGGCGAACGGAAACCGCGGCGGGAGACGGTCCCGGAGGTGGAAAACAGCGGAGTTATTTGTCGATGTCCCGAAGTCGCTCGGCTGAAAACCTCGGAGCCCAAGCTGGCGGTAGTAGCAGCGGCGATAGACATAGCGAGCCTCTCCACAGTGGACGCATATTGGGCGCCGGCCTGCCGCCCTCCACGTGTCGGTTTTCCGAGGCTCACGTTTCCTTGGGGGGGGAGTGTACTGTGGCGAAGGGGTCTCTCGTCGAGATGTCACCGAGTACTTCCAGGAAGGCGAGGGACGAGCTACGTCGGTGTAGCTTAAGACCGGTGGTTCCGGAGAGAAGTGGTCGAAGATTTCCGGCTGGAGGGCTTGCCGAACTTCTTCCTTGACAACGTCGGCGATAGAGGGAGAAGCTGGAGTTGCGGCAGCAGGTAGGAGTCTCCTTAGTTCCTCCCGGACAACGTCACGGATCATTTTGTGGATGTGCGGGGTGTTGCAGCTGGACGGCGAGAGGGCACCGACGGTGGAAGTCGCTGGTAGTTAGAGGCCCGTGCTTGAACGGCACGTTTGATGTTGGTGGCTTCAGTGACTAAACCTTGGACAGATTAGGCAAGGTTCGCACCAGGCCTCCGAAGATGCTTTCTTTCACTTCCCGCATCCGGTCCCACAGCTTTTTTTTTTTAGAGCGTTTGGGTTGGCGCGTTTGGTCAGGTGCAGATCGTCTTCGACGAAACTTGTGACGCTCTCGTTCAGCCCTTGGCTTCTTGCTTGCAGAAGGTCTTCGGCCCACTGACGCCACTGCTCGCTGGCGAAGGTGCGTCGAAGCTCGGTCTGGAAGGCTTCCCACGGCGAAATCGACTCTTCTTGGTTTTCGAACCAGGAGCGTGCCGTGCCTTCCAGAGCGAAGTATACATTCCGTAGGTTCCGCTCAGGCCTCATTCGTTGCACCGGGCGACGCGCTCGTACTGTCTCAACCAGTCATCCACATCTTCATAAAGATCCCCATGGAAAATCGCAGGCGTCCATAGTGGGGCCTGCATGTAGACGATGGACGTCGATGGCGTTCCGTCTTGCTGCGACGTGGTGTTCATCGTCGGCGTCGTCTTCTTCCTCAGCTGCTCTGATAGGTGACCGAACTCCGGAGGCTGGCCTTGGTTGCGGCAGCTGGCTCAAGTTCGTCGACCGGGATTAGTTTTCCAGGAATTGAAAACGATCGAACCCGACAGATCTTCTGAAGGGTACGTTTCGCGGGCATGAAATGCGGTACCCCGCACCTCCCCCAAAATATTATGAATGACAAATGAATAGGCGGTGCATTACCGAAGAAACTAAACGTGTAATGTGGCGAACTTGTACCAAAACAAAATAGAAAACGGCTAGCGTCACAGGCGTCAATGTTGGTGTAACAGCAGGATCAAGCGCTTGGGCGAGATGACCAGTACGACAAGGCGGAACTTCTTTTAGGGCTTTTCTGGGAGCCTAGGATATTCTGCCTCGATCCTTCTTGAACTACACATTCTGAACAAGAATAGGTTAGACTGTTCTCCACACTTCTAGAATCTTCTACTTTTATATTGCAAGATGAAACGACACGCAGCGCAAAGAATCGAACCCGAGCCGCCTGCATGTGAGCCAAACGCGCTGCCGACTCGGCTACGTAAACGCTTTTTTGTTATTGCCTGGTATTGTACAATGACACATAGCATCATACACTTGTTATATAAATACACTAAAAGACATCAGCTGGCTGGCTGAGGCCGGAGTCACTAAAAGTGCCTGAGGTTGGCAAACTCCTCAAGCAGTGGCAACCACTCAGGTTGAGGTTGCTGGCCCTTGTACAACTCTTTTAGAAAACAAACATGTTCAACAAAATACTTGTGCGCCGGACGTACATCTCGGCTACGTAAGCGCGCGGCATTATCTAAACAAGGCGCATTGATTGATCAGTACGTCTGACCACTAAAGACAATCTCAAAGAAATTACTGTAAATTTTAAGAGTAGTGGGATTCACAACTTTTCATTGAGCAAAACCCGCCATAATAGGAAGAACAAAGCCTAAATTTGTAATGTATGGAGATGATACAATACTTCTTTATGCTGCTGATAATGTGGAACAGCTTGTGTCAAAATTAATTTAGTATTATATAAAATCATCATGTCATGGACCGACAGAAACGCTTTAAAATGAATACTAGCAAAACTAAAGCTGTTATATTTCGGACAAAACATAAAACTCTTCCATCAATACGTAGGATAATCTTAAACTCAGTTGACATCGAATTGGTAGATGATTTTAAAATACTTGGTTTTTTATAATATGACCTGGGACCATCATATTGCCTATCTAAATAAAAAGCTATCTAAGGTTGTAGGGCTGATATGCCGACACCGATATATATTTCCAATATTAATTAAACTCTTGTTAAATAAATTGTTATTTTCTTTCAATTTAAATTACTGTTCCTTAGTCTGGAATACAACTGCAATAACAAACTTGAAGAAAGTACACTTAACTCAAAAATAATGCTAGGAACAATTGCAAATGCACCACATTTGTCGCATAGAGAAAACTTGTTCAAAATTTATCATAGTCTTAGTATCAAAAATGTGTATAGCTATAGACTATCCACAATGCTTAAAAAGAACTGCAACATAACACCTCTTCCTTGGTAAAATTGTCAAATTTACAAAAACACGTTGTAGCGTATCGAACTCATAACCCCGATTATTGGCAAATACCAACGTGTCGATTGAATGTTGGCAAAGAAATCTTAGCCTACCGAGTCCCATGACTTCTCAGTTCACTAACTTTTTACAATATTGATATAAATAAATTGAGTTTAAATGAATTACGTACTGCCATGTATAGTTTTGATATAGTGTGCTGATATTTGGTTTTCTATGTACTTGGATGTTATAGCTGTATGTTCTCGGTTAAGTTGTTAATGTGACAAGTCCTCCTCATGTGCATGTATTTGTATTTGTTATGTAAACGCAGATCTGGTATATTTATATTGCTTTCAAAATTGAGAGGGTAATCGATATCGGTTGAATGTGCTTGTTCTTTGATTGAACACCTTTGTGTTTTATTCAAATGTTCCCTGTGACTGCTGCAGAATGTCACTGGGGCCGAGAGCTTGTCCAACCGTCTATCGCGGCTTTCATTCTCGGCCCCATCATTACCTGTAATGGGAAATGAAAATAAAAGTTTATTATTATTATTACTATAAACAGTAATCTTTTTTTAGTTCGTGAAAATGTTGTTTTTGTACTTGAGCGTTTTTATTACTTTGCATAGAACAGTTACTTTTTAGTTTTCGTTTATTCCTTAGGAATTCATATTTACTTGCAAAAGGAGGTTGCGTAACTGACAAACAAGGTGGAAGGTAGGAAGCAAGATCAAAGTTTTTAGTTTCCCGGTATAATTTGTGCTCGCGTTCAGCCTGATATAAATACTTCTTGTTCGATGACTATTTGATTGAATTACAAAACAGATGCCCATAGAAAGCCTCAAATGAAAGGGTAACGGTAAATAAAAAAAGTATTTTGCGAGTTAATATTTGCGGGAAAGGTTCGATTTGAATCATCTTAGTGAAACAAGTCCGATTTAAATCACGAGATAAATTGTTATTTAAATCATCCTTATTTTTATTCTCAAATCCCCGCATTTTCCACACTTACATCCTACGTATATTCAACCCTTCGTCTGCCGCGGTACCATTGGGCCTCGATTTATTTTCGACTGATACGCCTCAATTTAGACGCAGGGGCATTTTTATGGCCAATTTTTTGGTTCATTAAGGAGCCAATTAGGACGGCGTGTGGCTTAAATGACACTTATTTAATGATTTATAGAAGGTTTTCTTTTCTTTAGGCTTTATATAGTTGTTTTAGAAAAAGCTCTTAACCTACACTAATGCGGTATGTGCGAGGAAGTTGCACGAAACGTGGGACACAATTAGGAGGTTAATCGTCACAATACGTCAAGTTATTCACTAATCTGCGATAATTACCTTTTAATTTGTGAAATATTTCAAAACTTGCTGACGGTCAAGACTCAAAATTTGCTAAGTCAAAATTCTAAACTTGCTGAGGTTCATTGAAAGCCAATAACTGAGGCGCAGTAGTCTGTTAAAGTTACCAATCGAGCAATGCGGTGCGCAAGCTCGTCAGCTTCATGCACAGGGGTTGCGATGATGTCAGAACGTCAAGCTCTTATTGGCTGATTGAAAAATATATTGGGTAGACTTCAAAGCATTTAGCATTGAGGTCTACCCACTATCCTTCAATGAAGCCAATCAGAGTTCAGCGTCGTCCTGACGTCACCGCAACTCCAAAGCAAGAAGCAGACGACTTGCTCTCCGCATAGGCACAAGGCTGACGGTAAGAAAACCCGGATGATAAGAGAAGGAAAACCCGCGTGGGCCTTTATATCGCACAGGTGGCCTTGCCCTCGCTGCACGAGCGGTAACTCTGGCGCTCGACGGTGCTTCAAACGTGGACCAGCTGTTTCTAGAATTGACTGATGCGGTGCTTTTCGATGACGCTTAGCGAGTTTCTAATTGGAACCACGTGTTTATTTTCACTATTTAAAAAGCTAATTAACCCGTCTTAGTTAATCAGACTACTTATCGTGACAACTGTCACGCATATAATCTTCCCGTGGCCGTATAACTCACTTGCCCAAAATCGAAATTGTGTAGCTTCAACGGCTTTTTCTACACAAATATGTAGATACTAAAAAAATAAACGCCCTACATATTTATTACACGTCACCATCAGTAACAACCAGGGAGACTATATTAGGAGTTTGAAGCAAGGAAACATTAATAATAACAGTGAACACGCCGAACTGCCGTTCCACGAATGCCGGTGACCGTTACCTCACACTTCAGATAAGACCGCGGATGAATACAAAGCAACGAGAACGCGGCAAAGCGAGCAAGAAAGTCGTCTGCTTCTAGCACATGAGTTGCGGTGACGTAAGAGCGACGCCGAGTTCTGATTGGCTTTGACTAAAATGATAGTGGGTAGACCTCGATGCTAGACGCCTTCAGGTGTACCCACTAGTTTTGTTTTTTTCAACCAGCCAATAAGAGCTCGGCGTTCTGACATCATCGCGGCCCTTGCAAAGAAACAGACGAACTTGTGTTCCGCACCGTGACTGGCAACTTAAAAAGCGCAGAGCGTGGAGCGCCCAGAACACCTTGTGAGCGCTCTTTGGCCAATCAGAGGTTTACGCATTAGCCAATAAGAAGGCCGAAAAGTCGAATACAAGCGTAAGCGACTTCGGAGCAGTCCACGCCTGTACCTTTCTTAAGCTGCTCAGAAAGACTAGAGAAGCAAACCGACAAAAACACTCACTTGTTGGCTGCGCGAATATCCAGAGCTGGCTGACTCCACGAGCGCCAAACGTTTTCTGGCACCCGCTCGCCGTCGGCCGGACGGTGCCGACGGCCAATGTGGAAAGGGGGGCTCTTCCTTCTCCACCTCTCTCATTGAGCCGATAGAGAGAGAGAGAGAGAGGAGGAACAGTCGTGACATCATGCGGACTGTCCCGGCATTAGAACGGCCCGTCTTTTTCGGAGAGATATTGAACGACGCCCGATGGCTCCATCACGCGGGCTCGAATACCTGAATACAGACAAAAATATATATCGTCGTCAAATACACTGAATCTAAAGATGATCTCGACTGTGGCATTGGGCGAAAATGCCGGCGTGGAAGGTACATTTTGCAGCGCTGTAACATTGAAGAAAACAGAATGATGCAACTTGTCTGTTTTTTTATAAATAAACACAGGAGTATGCTAGATACTATCACTCTAAATTTCAGAAATATCAACAACAAAAGAAACTGCATTTTCGAATCTTTTTTAGCTTTGTACTTTAAAGCAAATTTAAAGTGACATTAAAATTTAAATCTTTTAAGATAAAGCAATGATTTATATATCATTCTAAAGAACGTTTTAATATGAATATATGACATTAATTTTAGTGTACTAGCTATTCAGTTTTTATTTAGATAACGGCTCAGACATCTAGTGACAAAACGTCAAAGGAGCCATGGGTGCGTATTTTTTTTAACGCAAATAATATAACCTCCACAATGTTGTACATATTTAATTCAATAGTTCACTCGATCTATTATAAGTGCGAAATGTTTCATATTTATGATATTTGCAGTTTGCGTGGTAGGTGTCACCAAACATGACATAAAGGACAACTTCAAAAATCGAGTATGCCGTTCTGGCGCACTCAAAAATATTTTTCTCTTCAACTATTTTTTTATCTTTTTAATACGTTTTTTTACATGTGTTGAGGAGTAAAGTATCAAAAATTGACAAAAACAAAAAAAATACTCCCGGACTCCTGTGGATGATCTTATCAGAACGAAGTCTACTCTATCTTAATTATATTTCACACTATCTTGTACTTATTACTGCAAATACCTTTTTGCAAACCGGGGAAAACAATTTTCCAGAACATTCTACGGAACTAGGATTTAAAAGTTTAAAAGCGCGAAACAACAAGGACGAACAAGAAAACACACACGACACAGACAGGCTCCTGTCTGTGTCGTGTGTTTTCTTCGTCCTTGTCGTTTTGCGCATTTAACCTTTTAAATCATTATGCACCAACTAGCTCGAACCAACGTCTTAATACGGAACTAGGAACCATCAGATTCCAGGGCAGAGCTAAACCGATTGCAAATTTGGAGCCAAGCGACCGAACACGGAAGAGGAAACAAGGCACGAGTAAAACGCAGCCTCCAAATGCCAACGAAATACCATATGGATAGACGCAAATAAAGTCCCATCCAGTGACTTTAGCCCCAAGTACGCCCGCCTACAGGTGTCCTATTGTCCTTTAGTCCGCTTTTCTTTTTTTTTTCAAGCTGTCTTTGAATGGCACGTCACGCTTGGAGCTAGCAAAGTGCTGGTGACGTCATCCGGATTTTACACTCATACCCACCTTGTGTCTGGAGTTCCGCCAGGGAACGATTGTGACGCCAACCCTCAGTAGGATCACGATGAACCCTTTTCGGAAATCGCAGGTTCAGGAGGTTCCAGTATATAAATGCGCGAACATATTTTCCTACCTAGAAGCACAGGCACTCATTTGGCCAAAAAAGCTAGATCCCGCTGGCTTTACTGAGCTGCAGTGACTTCTAGATTCTCTTTTCCAAAGCTCCTTGTTTGCCTATTGTGCTGTCTGGTTGGTCCCATTGGCTTGTAGCATCGGCAGCGCTTTGAATTAAGAAGAAATGAAACATACAGATTGCTCGTCCGCCACGCTGGCCGTTTGATGCTCTGGCGGGTTGATCGACGACAACGTCTAAACTTCCATGCGATGTCAGTGATGTCAGGAGCTAAAAATTGCGATGAAACATTGCGTAATAGTAGGACGGCGACTACCGTGATAGGATATAACTAGGGTATTCTACTCATGATGAGATCACTTGAATGTCATGTCCGCCGCATGCCTCATGCCGCTCTGCTCACCTGCTCTCTCAAGCGCGCGCGCGCGGCGAGCTTCGCCGCTTTGCACCAGACTGCATAGGAGCAGCGACTGGCAAGAGGGGGGGGGGGGGGATTTTGGGATTTAGCGCGATAGGCTCGGAAACTATGCTCAGTATTATTACAGATCTTCCTTCTTTGGTCTTGACTTTAAACCGATTTCTAATTAAAAAAAAAAACTGCATTGCGAAAAAGGACAAAAAAATAGGGTATATGCTTGAATAAACACGATACTCAAGGTCGTTCCCGTGCAGCTGTCGATCAAAGAAGCAGCGATCTTTGACCTCATCCCGGTTCCAACGCAGCTAAATAACAGTGTCACTTTTAAAGCACAAGCGTAGGCACAAGGGTCTCGAGTTCGCTAGGTTCATAAAACTTGGGGCACATATTTTTATTGATAGACATTTTAGAGGATATGCTGGTTTTTGCTGGCCTTTTACAGAAATTATGTTTACAGGATAAATTACAGGTGTAAAAGTTAGAAGGCGAGAGAGCCTTTATCCCAACTGAAGTGTTGCGCTATGAACAATTTTGAGTGCCCATTGTAGATGGAACCCGTGAAGGAAGAAAGACTAGGACTGCTCCTTTAGCCAGCATCCATTTATCGTCTAACTACAGTGGTTTAGTGTCCCCAGCTCACGAGCTTGTGCTGCCCGTTGCACTCATCTTTTTTGTTTTATTCATCAGAACCTACTCTGACCGGAGCCTTATTTGTAAAGAGAAGATTATGTGTTCCTTTTGTGCCCTGTCTATATTCATTACAAAAAGTTATAAGTAATGTGGTCCAGTATAAAAGATAAACCCTCAAGCCTGATGAAATATGAACTCATTTAGCGCTGCAATCACCTAATTTTCAAGTGGTGTGCTAACAGATGTTGGCATCTGCTCCAAAAACGTCAGTAGCTGCTGGAAACCAACATTTTGCCTGCTACAGGACCTGCTACAAAAGGTAGAATGCTGCTTCCATCACTGCAATCTTGTCCCTTGTCATTTCATGGGGTATGCGTTCAGATTCTTAACCAGCCTCTAACATAAGGGCATCCAGAATTTCTGCATATAGGTGTTTTCTACTGGGACTCCAGCGACCTTAAGGAAAAATGCAAGCAAAAGGAGGCCGGTTTTATCGCTCAGGACATTAAAAACACTTTATATTTCTTGCATGCAGCGTAAAACCAGTGTTTGATTTGAAATCAAAGTGCTTTTTGGAAGGTAAAAACCTTCTAGAGAGTGTGTAAGACTGACGCGGTGGCAGAAAACAAATACGCTAAACAACTTTGTTTTGTAAGTTCAATTTGCACATTTTGACAAAGCTAGACTTTTGGTTTGTTTTGGGACTACTGGTACTAAAATCTGTGCGGTGGAAAATATAAAAAAATCTCCAAGCCCCTGTGTAGAGTGGCAAGTTATTGTAAATCAATTAAGTGTCATCCTTTGGAAGGTAGTTAAGGTGCAGATAAGGGTTCGCGTTGGCTCTTTTCGATGCGCTTGAAACGTTCTGAACTTCGTGTTTGAAGAAAATAATGAATGACCTTGATAAGCTGGTAAACTTCTGTTGCCAAGTTAAAAGTAATTTTAGAGTACAAACTACTGGTAACTGCAGTCGCAAGCTCCAGAAAAGAAGTGAAGCAGCTCCATCTCAACACATTTAAGATATAGGATCGAGGTATTGCAGTCGGT
>JAZHYW010036361.1:0-17881 GCA_037355805.1 Ixodes ricinus
GGCTCCATTGGCCGCTGCGCGTCAGTTTCACTGACGGCTCACCCCATGGCGCTGTAGGTCCGTCAGCGCACCCACGAGAGCGCGCGCGCGCGCTGACCGGCGACGAAAAGTACGCAGCAGACGACACAAGGGAGCGGACAGGCAATGACGTGCATGCTTTCGCATTCACAACTCATAGAAGAAGGGCTTAGCGCATGGGCCTCGAGCCTTTTTTTCTTTTAATTCCCAAAATTCTATTACTCGGTATATAACACGAAGTAATGCCCGTGCGACATGGGCAACTCGAATGCCATTTACAACGAATGACATTTGTGTGATCGGCGAATCAGCCTGCAATCTGTCGCGCGTGGAATGCGCTACGCCCGCGTCGCGCGCTGATTGGCCGTCCGCCTGCAGAATCGTCATTCGTTGTAAATGGGCATTCGAGCTGTCCGTGTGGCACGGGCATAACAGTTATGTATATTGAGCAGTCACAAAAGGAAGTCCACGCATTGGGAAAGACAGCATTTTCTGCACCATTTCGCGACGGTGTTCCTGAAAATTCCGGTCCAGATATTTACGAACACGTCGCCCACAAAATCTCCACATGGACACCAGTTTGCGAAGTGTCGTGCACATTGTTCCTAGAACACGTGACCCTCCTTGAAGCCAAATGTCTATACCATTCACAACTGACCTCTCCTACACACCGAACTTTTTTTTTGTCACAGTAACTGGAAGCTAATGCTGATCATGATGTAGAATACCCCAGACTGCGGTAAAAGCTGGGAAACTTGGTCGAAAAAAACTTTTTACCAGCTCGCTTGCGCACTCACTGTTTGTTATCAACTCATCAGCTCGCCTGCGCACTCACTGTTTTTTATCTTATCTAATGAACGTGCAAACATCCCAACACTGGGCACGCGAGCGAAACTTGCATTCGATGCCACCTAACAGTGTCGAAGAGCGCGCTCGTAAAAACGTATCACTACTGAGGGCAACTGCAGCGCTGCCAAGTCGTTCACGCGTTGAAATCCTTTTCAAACTTGTCGCTACTATCCCTATAAACTGTACTCAGTAATCAGCCAGTGATTAACTGAAAAGCGTTTATCTTTGTCCATGGCCAAAGCCCAACGCCGAACTACAGCCTGCGATCTTCGTCGTTAATACCATTTATTTATTGAATATCCTCAGATACCGTAAACATTTTGGAGCGAGAGAAAAATACAAACGATATATGTAGTAAAACTGTTACAAATTAACGATACTGTTAATATAACAAGAAACAATAAATCAAACCAGTCATTGACCATTTCAAAAACGGTTAGTGAAAGCATCAAGGAACAGACTGATGCTTAGTCCTTGGAAACGCTTGCCAATTATAAGGATGTAAAGAAATAATCTTTACGTACACTTGTATATAAAATAAAACACGCAGTTGCCTTAAACACACACACGATATTAGCTTACACTCATTATTTTGTTGATGCATTCAATTCTGCACGCTCGCGAATTCTGACCTTGAAGAGCCTGAAAAAAATATCTGTAGAGTTTGGACAACCAGAGTTTAAATATTTCTCCACGGACATTTATACATTCCTTCTGATCTGGACATGGAAGTGAATGGCGAGTCTGTTTTGGGGGATTCTGAAAGGAAAAATAAAACCACCGTACTTACAAAGTTTCCGTTGTAAGGAGCTATGGTACTTTTTAAATTTGTACCGTAATGTGAAGAGAAAAAAAGGATGAAGCAGGCGAGTACAACAGGAGATGACGTAACTTTTTAACTAAATTCTGTAACCAAAAGGAGCACATACACAAAAACACAAACTACGCACAGGTGCTTGCAGAACAAACTTGAGGTATGGTAATCAAAGCTAAGTGTGCCTGACCCGCGAATTGCTTAAATTGATGAACTCTTTGTCTGACAATGAGAGTGAAGAGGCACCGACGCAGGCATTAATGCGGGTACGTTGTGCCAGACGGAGAGATATATTTATGACGGAGTGAAAGAACATGCCTTGAAAGTTGGGCCGAATCACCTAAAAACTAAGGCCTGCTCGCCCGCTTCGTGACGTCACTATAGCCAGGCCAGCGAGCGGAAAAGTAACAATCGGCTGGGCGCTGGGCTTTGCTGTGCCGACGCACTGGCGGAAGATTCGATTGGAAATATTGTATGAATGTCACTTACCCGTGCATGACGATGACGTAATTAATCCAATAACAGCTTTTATAACCAGAAGTCCATATAAAACTATGACTTTTAGGGTCTACTATTCATTTACGACGACTGAAAACATGTATGGTAAATATTAGCGACTACATTCTCTCGACAATTACTATATTTACCTTGATCTCCTTTATAAAATCAAAGCGCTGCTACTGCAATCACTTATATTGTAATTTGAAACACATTTTTGACGTTTGTGCTTCCCACGCAAGTAGAAAATATGTAAAATGGTATTTTATGCCTATACTCGGAGACAACTTTTCTTGGCAATGCAGTCGAAGGTACAGGCACAGGTGCCCTCTCCCATTTCGAGCGCCGGTCAAAGCTGCTCTCACGATCTTCTCCTCGTCCTCGAAAAATCGCTACAAGATAGCGTTGTCCCCGAGTATGACGGCGCCAAATATCGCTTCAAACTATTGCGCTGACTACTGCCTCCGGTGGTTTCCCGAAAGATGAAAGTAACAGCACGCTATCTACCTCCCACCACAGGTTGGACGGTCACTTTAGTATTTAAGAAAATGTACAAGAGCGGTTTTGTATTTGAGGGAAAACAACTAAATCGTCTTTATTTGGCCTCCAGGATCACGCAGATTATTTTTCAATTTGGTGCACGGAGGCTGCAGAAATCAATTTTCAAAGTACCGATGAAGCCCCTCCTTGCGCGGAGCTTGACGCCGTGTCTAAGAGTTTTCGGAATCTCCGCTCACGCGCATCTTCGAGCGCCTGTCAAAGCTATGCACGCGCACTCTTGCTATTTTCAGAAAGGTCAGAAAGAAGACAGTCACGACCGGTGCCAGTGCGGGGGAATATACCTGGCAAGCTTGCAATGGCACGCGCTGCCCACGCGAGAGACACGCAGCTTGGCGGCCAAAAGATCCTAGTATGACGTCACGACTGGTCGAAGGTTTTTCGTGTTTTCTCACGTTTAGTTACATCTTCAGGGAAAACGAACGTGATATTCAGATTCACGGGATAAAAAAACGCTAAAATTCAACTCTATATTTGCTTTTGTATTTTTCTCAAGTGTTTCAGCTTCGCTCTAAGAGATAATTTGTTTTATTTAAAAAGAAAAACCTAGTTTTAATAGAGTGAAACAAGCAAATGCGACACAAAACGTGATTGATCGACTACGTGTCAGAAGACCATCATGTAATAAATGAACATGAAAAAATATATAGCTCGTCTCACGAGACAACCTTTTGGCCTCCGTCTCGGGTTTTAGTATGTCGGTCTACAGAAACATCGTAATTCCTTCAGAAATTTCTTTTCAACAGCATTTATTTTTTTGCGAGCACGGACAGTGGTTTTTTGTCTGGAGCAGACGTTGCATCCTGCACTATGGCACCATTGTTTCCCCATGCGCTTCTTCTTGAAAACAATGTCAGCCGACAAGATGAAATTAAGTTTAAGCCCTGCTCGAGGTGTGGGGTCGCTGGCACAAGTATTCAACTCTTCGAACTCTGGCAGAGTACTTAGTGTCAGGTTCCTGGCAACTTTTTGTTGATCACGTAATCGCAAGAACTGAGCGATGTGCGGAAGCGACATAAGCATGTTCACAACAACTCGGCGTGCATCGACCGCACTGACGACCAGTTGCGTCGGAAGGTGCAGTCCCCTTGATTTAAAGCATATTTCAGATGATAAAACGCTGCATCGAGAGGAAGTGTCTTCTCCAGAACCAAATGTTTTCTGCGGTATTCACGCTTAAGTGTCTTGGCAGTCAAAGCGGTAAAGTATCCGGCTACAAAGGTCAGAAGAGAAGTCTTGGACAAGACAGCTGCTAAATCATAGTCGATGGTGTGGAATGCAAAAGTTAGAACACAAAGCAAAAGACTGCGCAGGTGACTCGCATTCTAAAACTAACAAAATATTTCAAAACACTTGTGGTAACTCGTTCTAAAAATACCTGCTATGCCTCCTTGAGAATACATAAAATAACGGAGTTGTTTACTATACTACAATTTTCCCGAACACAATGACAATTCGGAAGTGCAAAAGAAAAACAAGTATAATGCAGAATGCTGCCAAACCAACATACCTTCGAAGAGCCCGTAACTAGGACTTCTTTCTCCGGAAAAAATCGACTTAATCCGTTTGAATACGCCGTTGCTCGTCGTTTAGGAAGGAGACTATGTGGACGTTCGGTACGCCGGCATAATTTCCCCAACACCGGTGCACACAACACTGATATGGTACTGATCATTACATTCGCACACACACAAAAAAAACACATAAGAGATTCTGGTCGCCGACGGACGCAGCGAATACCGGCGCAGCCGGCTTGCCTCCGCAATTCGAACGGCCTTCCACGTTGCCCGATTGCGGACGAACCTAATGTCCCGCTTTGCATCGCGTGCGAACCGCTCGCAGTCTGATCAAGTTGCGTCGTCACCTCGCGTAGTATACTTTTTTTGTTGTTATTAGATTTTGTCGGCGCAACCTATAACACTTCCATCTTCGACACTCAAACCCAACACAACAAAAATGGCGGCGGCGCATACAAAAAAAAGAAAGATGTATTTTCCCGGGTTACCGTGCACCGGGCATCCCTGAGTGCTTCGTCATCATCGTCGCAGATGCTCGGTGGTGAAAACCCCTGCTGGCTCTCCTCGTCTGACCTAGAGGAAGTGACTTAGCTGTCGTAGCAAAACGAAGCGCGCAGTCTTTAGTTTCTAGAATGTACTGGCTAGGCAGTCCCCGTCTGGCCACCTTGTAGTCCATTGTGACCATTGTGAATGCATCCCTACATTTAAAAAAAAGGAATGTATTCGGTCGCTTCAAAAGATAAACAGCTCGAGAAATCCACGACGCTTATCTATACTCCCTTTTATCGTATGTCCGTGCGCTGTCAAAAGCACGAACACATACAATTCCGAACGCACAAACTAAGGGCAGCGCAAGTCAAAGGGCCTCCCCTGTATACAAGAACGGTTTAGGAATGATAGAAGATGCACAAAAACATGACAGACAAAATGACGTTGCATTTTTGACGCCGCTGTTTGACCAGCCATATAGTTCCAGCTCTTATCTTCCAGTCGAAAAATGCTGAGTCACTGGACTGTTGCGCATACGTGGCGTCTTATATTTCGTGGAAGACAGCTACTGCGCACGCTCAGAACGCCTTCCACAGCCCAGAAGACAAAGATGGCAGCGCCCAGAAGGCGGTATTTGGAAAGGTTTACGAGGCTCGTGGCGACGGCGGCACCGGACTTGGAGCGAAACAAAGTGCACTACTAAAACTCGTACGGCAGTGATGCCTGAGTCAGCGCCCTTCACTGTCATTGTTAGACGAAGGAGTTCAAATATTTAAAGAAGACGTGAGTCACGCAACGGTAGATTTGATTACCATATTTCAAATCTTTTTATGTATGCATTTATTAACTTTTTTTTTATTCAAGGATTTAGTTGGAAGTATTCTGTTGCCCTCGTCTGCTTCGTCGTCTTCTTTTTAGCGTATTATGTATTTAAAGCTGAACCCCAACAAAGTAACCCAGTCAACATAATTAGAAACTTTGATACAAAGAAAATATAAAGGAGGACATACACATCACCGCCTCATATGAGACGGTCAGTGTGAATGTGCGCCAGCTAGCCTGCATTTTGACCCTTTCTATTAGCCGCAGTTAGCCAGTCTAGTTCATAAAGTCACGACCTAACTCTGAAAGCGGAGCTACTTTAGAAGGATGGATGGAGTGGATGGAGAGATGTAATGGATGGATACGGCTGAGCCCTTTCGATTGGGCGGCGGCTTGCGCCCTCTAACCAACTGCAACCAAACTCTGGCGAAAAAGGCGCTCCTGGTGGCCGTGAACGGGAAACATATATGGGCCCAACGTTACGTAGCGAATTAAACGGTGGGAAGCGCGGCTGAACCACGCAAGTGCCGAAAGCGAAATTCGGACAAACACTTCCGTTCCACAGACTGGTTTGGGAGAACATGAGACCGCATTGTATAAACCAGTGCCGGAGAATACCATGGCTTGCACGTGACGTCATCTCTTCCCCTCTTTCTGGTGACAAGAAGCGTATTGTTTTACGCACGGGAAGCTGCGCTCTCCTGCGCCCTTTCCCCCATTATGTCCGACCAAGTGACGTCAGTGCAAGCTATATATAATGTCAGAACAACGAGAACGCTAGTACAGCTGATATATTCTTCTTTGCGGAAGTGGAGCAAACACGCACAATTAGATAGATACAGACGCACACGAACACAGAATGAAATAAAGGAAACTCTTAAACCTTTGAGTGCACCCTTAAACTCTATTTCAGAATGTGTGTTTATTTTCAGTTTTGAGATGAGAGATAGCCGGTGGCAACTTAAGAATGTAGGGCGAGGGAAAGGAAAAAATGGATGCAACGCTGGCGGGGAGGAGGGAACCCCTCCCTCGCCAGCGTTGCGTCTGCTTCCTCCTCTCCAACTTTCCTTTCCCTCACCCTACATTCTTAACTTGCAACAAACTATAGCACCAACCAACCAAGTCATTCGTGAAAATAGAAAGTAAATTACTTATAGTCACTGACAAGGTGATAACGGCGAGGAGGAGCTCCAATTGTCCCGCCTCTAGCGCAAGCTTCTACCTTCGACCACGCTTCCACGTCTTGTGCACCTCGAGTGCGCGTGCGCACTCATAGCACGGCGGAAGGCATGGGGCGCACGCTGAAGCCCCGGTGTTCGAAAGACACGAAAGACAAACTCGATGGTCGCTTTGGAGGTGACTGCCGTCGGAAACTCCGGCTGAATCGTGGGAAAAAATGTCAGTTTCTGGCTAAAGTTCGAAGATGACTTCTTGTTTTTTTTCCCTTTTGTTGCCGACGGCGGAGATTTGTAGTACTCTGAGGCAACATTGTAATAAATAAACATGCAAAAGCTTTACATATATGTAAAACACTTACACAGAAACTGCAATGATATTCACACTGAAACTAACGGCCGCACGAGGCTTACCTAGATTACCAGGCTGGAGATATTCCGGTCAATTACCCGACGTTACTAGACTGAACGTAATTCCTTGACAATATCAGAGATTTTCTCCTTTGGATACGACTGCCTCACTTTTGCAAGCTGAGTGAATTTCCTCGTCAATTGCCCGACATTTGGAGGGCGAAGGTAATACTGTCTGGTTTCAGCATTCAACGAAATCCACGATTTTTCTCAGAAAATCCTATGACCTCTGATGGCTCAAATCAATTTCCTTACGGTTCCCAGACAATACTGTGTAACCTTCAAAAGTTAAACTAAATTCCTCATGGCTCCTATTTTTTTTTTAAGATAAGCACAGTACCCTGACATTTTTAAGCTGAATTCGATTCTCTGAAAATTCTCTGACTTTGTTTTAGGCTGAATAGTAGAACTCCCTAACTTTTCTAGGCTGAATACGATTTCTTGAAATTTTGCTGACTTGTCCAGGAACCATAAACTTTTCGGACAATTCACCGATTGCACATGCACAGGACTGCATAGTAGCCTCGAATATGTTTTCAATAAGAATTCCTCTACATTTGCCTTGGAGAACTAATAAGATAGCACACCATGTTACCGAGACTCCCCTCCTTCCCATGTATGCGATGTCCCAGACGATTACTTAATCGTACAGAGTGAATTAGTTTCTAGATATCAAAGCCTAACCATGTAAATTAAGCATTTTATCGGGAGTGCGGTTCAGGGGCTACATTGAAATAGTAAGTTATGTTCGTTCAACGAAATTGTTGCGTTATTGCAAGTATATACATTTAGCATATGAAGGTCTGTACATTCCAATTTCCATCTTCACAGAAACAGAGAATCGCTGCGTGATTTCATCAGATAAAAGGAAGTATATATATGCATAGGGTGTAACAAAAAGCACATATACCTGAACGGGGTACCGGGCAGAGACTCTAAAGGAAGAGGGTAATTGTAAAATATAATAACTTATTACGATATGTTCAAGTTTTCGAGCGTTTATTAACATATTATGTCTCGCTTACTTCACTATCAACTTTGTTCGCACGGAACGTAGAGTAAATATTTAAATCATATGCGGAGTGCTGAAGATTTAACACAACGTGTTTGACAATACTACGAAAAGAATAAGTTCCAATCACTAAGCTCTAATTCTGAAGAAAAAGAAATGTGAACTTCCTAATGTTACGTAGGCTACCATCACCAATTCCCAAGTGCAACAAATAGCGCCGCACCAGAAAGTACAAAGTCACCTCGTATTTTGCTTTTTCTACAATGTAATAGAGCCAGTGAATGGTGCGGCAGCACTTTGTGGGTGTAGGGTGTTTTTTTATTATTTTTTTGAGAATATTCGGGAGAGCATCCTGCACTCAGTGTTGTTTATGTGTCTGTCAGCGCTTCGGAACGGGTACCGGGAAGCGTTTTCGGAGGACAAGTGTCGCGTTTCCCGAGTTGAGGGGGTCCCGCGCGCGTACGAGACAGAGTTCTGCTTCCGCGGAAAATTGGTGGGCATGTTGCTTATAGTTTGTGTGTGGTCTTTCTTGCCCCCACGTGCCGAACCTCGGTTTTCGAACTCGCGGGAAAGCACCGCTTTCCCACGAGAGGCCGTTGCCCCCCCCCCCCCCCAGGGCTCCGAGCGTCTACTCATTGACCCTGAAGCACAGGGTCAAACGTAAATTCACAGAGGAACCTGGGGCCCAGAGAAAAACACGTCTGGCACATGAGATCAATGTGGTTCGACAAGCTGTCTTAACCCTTGACCAGACGGGCCAGCCAGAAGGCAGATATCTAATAAACGAATTATCAATCAATATCTTCGTCGAGTTTGAACGGACTTGTGCGCTGACCCTTAAAGTACATCTCCCGCGGTGCGCCGCGTAAGCTGTCGGGCGCAACAGGTACTTTGTTCAGCGCCTATGAAGTAGCAGCCGTCCTCACCGTGTGCAGTAGGACACCTGACGCCGAGGCGTCCTTTATTTGAAAGCCGTGCGCGGCGGTTTTTCAAAGTCTTCATCTTTTTTTTCTTTTGTATGTAACCTGGAGTTTAAGTGAAGTTATTGTATGTTTGCAATCGCACACGAAGTCTCCGGTCCATCCCGCTCGTCACCGACAACCAACCCTCCAGCAGCTAGCATCACCCACGATCCCACGGCCCTCGACGACAGTCACCAAAGGTGCACATCGAGGTCCGGCAAAACAACCTTGAACATCATCACTGTGGGGTTTTTAACGAGAGGCACTTTCTATGTAAATCTAGCGGAAAATTATCTGGGCAAGTTATGACGTCACGTGATACCGTGAGTCACGTGGTACTGTGACGTCATCTGATACCATGGCGTCACGTGACATTGTGACATGGCCAGCGTTACTTCATTATCTTAGTTCTCGAAATCCCGCGGAGGAAGCTACCCCTCCCCCTCTCCCTTCAGTCCGCCTCCTTCGTTTGAAGCCCCATCTAGAATTTTCGTTTCAAAACTACGTGTTTCACAGAGCGGAGCCAAAATAAAGCGGTGAGCGGTGGCGCCGCCACCGACGCCTATTCCTACCATGATGAACTTACGAAGTAAGAATGGGTTGGGATCAGGCTGGATTAAGGGAACTTTGGGGCTCTGGGCTAAGGCCGTTCAAAGAGGCCCCTAATGGTGGTGATATACTGACTATGGTGACGATAGTGGTAGTGGTAACGACCATCACGATGATGTATATTTCAACAACTTATAAAATACAAATATCGTTCATTTTATGATATATCTCGGCAGGTTTTTGTATCTGTAGATTCGGTGATTAGGAAATTAGGGTTTCACTGGGTGGAAATGAAGCAGATGCGGTTGTGGATTAGAGGCTGTTTCGGAAATAGCCAATCACTCACTAAGAGGTACAAAACGCAAAGCAATGAGCGATTAGGGAAAATGATAAATAAGTGTCGCGCATGTTGAGCGCAGGGCCTCAGTAAGCATCCGTTGAAATGTTGAAAATAATGACTCCGCGTTCCTATAAACTTGTGTGTGACCAAGTCAACAACTTTACTTCTTTCTTTCTTTCTTTGTTTTTCCTCGGGCAGAGCCTGAAAGAAGGGCCGGTGCAAGAGGCTAAAAAAGCCTGACGTGGCACCGGTCACTTACAGTCCACACATTGTAGTGTACGTGTCTCTGCCGACTAATTAAGAACTTTTTTTTATTCATTTGGACGTATTACTTTAAGCTAAAATAATAGGTCATACCTCAGAGGCAGGAAAAGGGTTGTCTCTCACTGGCAGATCACTGAGATCAGACACAGACTCCAGAGCAGTTTCTTGCAGTTGCTGCCTCTCGAAAACTTTTGGGTGACATCTCAAGAGCCGGCTCCCTTTACACGCCTGTTAGTGGTTAGAAAGGATGGCTTTGGGAGGTTCACCGATATTTCTTTGCTTGTTTTAGAAACTTGTCGTTTCGGAGGAAAAATTTCCGTATGAAACCACGCTAAATAACAATAAAAAAAAGAATAATGTGTAGCATGTATGTCGCTCGTGTAGCCTTCGGCAACACTGTTTTTTGCTTGCAAGCCACCATTCTCCGCAAAAATTCGTCGGGGCCCCAGCATAATAGAGAATCCCGTGGCCGTCCAACCGTCTGGCTTCAATTAGAAAATACTTTGAACGGGGACCGCCAGCATCAACAGTTTTGCTCCCTTCCACAAGAAGGGAGGGAGGAAACAGCTAACATTTTGTTACTCTAGCTTCAGTCTTTTACAACAAGTTCACCAACACCAGCCTCGTCTAGAGAAGGCAACATTTTGGCAAGGCTAGTGACTAGAAAGCCACGGCCCAGAGTCTCATATGATCCTCCTTTAGGTTTGAGCTGTTTTAAACTGAAACCGACTAGCCTTCTTTTTCTTTTCTTTTTTTCTTTTATATTTCCAGGGGTTAGCATCGGGGCCCCTTGGCAGCCTGGGGCCCTGGGCTGCAGCCCCCTAGCCCGTACCTTAATCCGGCCCTGGTTGGGATGACCTTAATTAATCTGCGTAGCGCGGCGGAGGTTTTTTTTTTGTGTGTGTGTTTTTTTTCTGCATAAGGTTGAAAGTACATGAATGTATAATTGTAAGAGATTGGTAGGAAAGGGGAGTTTGAACTTTCTGACTGTGTTTACTGAGCCAGGAAAGGTGACATTGACAAGACAGATTTCCTCAAACACTAGGCGAAACTGCGAATGTGGGGTCTCTTACCACCCTTTCCACTTTACCAAAGCGAAATGGAGAGGAGGTGAACTCCTCTCTAGCGTTTGCTCTGCTGAAGTGGAAAGATGTGGAGGAGCTTGTGTCACTAACTGTAGACCGTTTTTTTTTTTTTTTTCGTGACGGCCGCCACGTTGATTTGACGTAGCTGAGTTGGGTCAAAATAGCAAATCACTTTATTTGCAGATTGGAAGGCGCTAGAATTCAAGGGAGTCGTGCCAATAGTTCTACATTTTCTTAGCTATACTTTTTATTGTAGTTATGCTTACACTATCTACTTTTTTTTTCTTTTCTTCAGCCAGCCCAATTACGTTTTATTTCAACATGGCAACCGTCACACGGTCTATACTATAGTAACCTTGGACATGGCATGGTCCCGTGACGTCGACACTACGACGTCAAGTGAACCGCGACGTGACATCACAATGTCAGCCATTACTTCACGTGGAAAACACTTCGCTTTTCGTGGCAGGTACTATGACGTCAAACCAACAGCTTCGTTCCGCTGCTGACAATCTCTTCCGAGGCCTTGCTGTACGTGACATCATCATCATCACTAACACAAGCAAGCAAAGGTGTGTGGAGGGTTCCCACATAAAACTATCGCTTAAAAAGAAAGAGAGAAGAGGCAAAAAGAGTACCAAACAAGGCAGTCGGGCCGAAAACAACTTTGCCCGGACACAAACAACACTCGCTGATGAACGCTGTCCCACAACAACGAGTCTTCTTTTGCCTCGGTTCGCGCTACACGCTCCACCGGGTCCGGCACGCGTCACTCCCGTACGCCGTCACATAATCAACACCTCACAGGTAACAAGGCCACTAGTACCGGATGTGTTGCGTCACATATCGGAGGCCTGCGCGGGGACACGGATTGGATACGAATGCTGCGTCGGTGTTCGTGCAGTGGGGACTCGGCTTCAGTCGGTCAGGACATGGGTCCCAGCCGAACGATGACTCGGCACGCGTGTACAGTCTGTGTCACGCGCTGGCCTCCCATATATGAGGCGAACACCGTCCCAGCAGCAGGCTCTGTCATCTAGGCGGTGCGCGCCACCCGCCTCGTCTTGCGCGCGACTCGCAGCAAGTGCTGGACGCTAAGCACGCGGGGACGCCAAGACGCGCGCCTTTGCAGCTTTAACGGAAGTTATTCAGCTCGTCGACGGACGTCCGGTGTCTGAGCTGTAGATAAGCAATTTAACCAGTGCAGTACAACCGCTAGCCTTTTTTTTAACGTGCATCACGCAGTAGTACACGACCGCACGCCGGTACGACACTCATATAGATCAAAACGGGCAGGGATGGGGGCGGGCCGGAAGTTCTACTGGCGATGACGTATTGCAAGGGCCTCGTCTTCTGGGTTGTACAACTTGTACTGGCATAACTCGCCGTCGTGCGGTGCTTGTCGACGACGCGACAGGGGCGAAAAAGGGTTCGGCGTCGTCACGCCGTTCAGCGTCGCCGCGCCGCAAAACAATCGGGGCCGGCGCGTCGGTGCACTGGTTCACGACCCGTGCACGTTTCATCCTTGGGGCCTAACCCAGATGGGACTCTTAGCGTGTCGTGTGCGTCAAAGCGTGCAGCGCTACCCGTGTCGCGCACGGAGCAGCCGAGATCGATGATATACGTAGCTTCGACTGCGCCCGCCACAGGGCAAGAGCGGCACAAGAGAGCACCTGTTTCTGTCGGGAAAGCGGGGGAGCAGTTCGCCGCAACCCCGGAGGGCGGCGCAGCGTGTCAGTACCTTGCACGGTTCTGGTACCTCGGTTAGAGAGCCTATAGGTGCCACTCAAACCATAAAGAACAACGCTCCCGATTTAATGGCGGAGACCTCCTGTGTAGATTGAGTTCGTCTGCGCATGCGTGGAGACGAGGTTGGAGACTCTCCATTTCGCTGCTTGTATTGCGAACGATCCCCATGAACAACAACGTGAACCCAATCGAGCAGTTGGATGCACTCTCAAGTCTGGGCACACTAACATTGATGACCGAGACGGAGATGGTGAAAAAGGGGAGGGGGGGGGGGGGGGGGGCACTCACTCGCGGTGATTACTTTCTTTCTCAGCATCTCCGGGGAAAATGCGATCACGTGCAGGAAAATCCAGAGTGCGCGTTAGCACTTGCATAGTTTGTTGGTGAATCTGAGCAGGTAGGGTCACGCAAAAGGCTTATCCAGGGTTGTCAATCTAGAGAAGCGTGTGTGTGTGTGTGTGTGGTGGTGGGGGGGGGGGGGGCAAAATATTTGGGAGGGGCTCCGCAAAAGAAAGGGGGGGGCGGTATTGTAAGTTTGTGCACTTTGTGTAGGAAATTCTGGGGAGGGGGGAAAGTGTATACATTTGTGGAAGGAAGCAATCCGTTTCACTGTTTTTCACATATTTTAATGAGGTATAAGCACACTCGAGTATACACCTTTTTCGCTTACTGTCGTCCCCTGCCGCCAAGTAGCTAGGCATATCCGGTATGGGCGACGAAAAAATAATAGCACATTTCAACCTTCAAATAGTAAAAAAAAATAGAGAGGAGACAAAACAAGAATTTGTGACGGTTATGCTTACAACCTAAATGCATTCTATTGGCGTCGCGACGGCAAAACAGTGTTTTCGCCCATACTGGACGTGACAATATTTCAAGATGGCAGCGCCCCTGTGAAAAAGGTCCATAGGTACACTCAATTCGAGCAGGAAATTTGCTTATCCAGTTTCTAACAATACAACAGAAAAAAAAAAGGAAAAAAAGGCTGCAAATTCGTTTTACGAAGTGCACTTACGGCTAATTCTATTGTTGCCTTTTTTATGTTTACGTCTGTAAGCGAATTTCCTTTATTGTGCGAAACAGGAAGATTAATTTCGCGCGACGAATGATATTTGCATTCCCGAACTGCGACTGTTGTGTATTTTTACTGTTACAATTACCTCTCCCAGAAAAAAAAAAAGACACTCGAACAGAAACGCGCCTCAGTGACCATATACGCGTAGAAAAAAAAATAATAATAACGAAAGCAAAAAAGCACCCACTTCGTTAACGGACTCCGCTGACTACATTCTGCCGCAGTAACGATCTAATCAGGCACTAAAAGTTTCCCGAATTAGTTCTAATCCCCAGACAAACTCCAGGGAAACTCCCCAAACGCGTACGCGAAACAAAACAAAATATATATAAATATATCACAAAAACAAATCCACAGACGGCAAAACAAAACAAACAAAAAATGAGAGGAACGGAAGGAAGACGACACTCCCAGTCGTCCCACGGTGAAGCAAACCCAAGTACTGCACCCACTTCCGTCAGGCGCCACCAGGGCGGCGCTACGCGTTGTTTATCGGCGTAGAATGCCTATATTTAAGAGTGTGTCCAACTGCTGGATCGGGGTCACGTGGTTTACGATCCGCGTTTCCAATACGAGGCGCAATAAGGAGACAAGAGCGTCTGTCGTCTGCGAGCGTCTTCGTCTCCCCGCCCGCCTGTCTCTTCTCCCCGCGAACTACGCAACGCATGCGCACTAGCGACTAAGACGCCCGGGAGGCGCCCGCCATCAACGTCCGAGTTGCTCCTCTCTCTTAAATCTGGGCTCTTTGTATCGTCGACGGCGGTGGCGCTGGCGTCGCCTCCGATCTCTCGGCAGTGGAAAAATAGGAAAAAGGCGGACCGGTGAAGACCGCCGGGCGGAGGCAGCCAACACCGGTGCCGGCGTGCAATCTGCCTGTTGCATCCTTCGTCGCGTCGTCCCCACTTCACCCCAGCGGCGGTGAGTCGCCGCTTTGTTCATTTATTTGTCATTTAAACTGGACGCGCGAGAGATGGGCGGATGGGTTGCGCGTTTCCCTCGTTAGTCCGTCTTCGTATTTTCGAGTAGCCCGCATCAACAGGAAGCGAATGAGACTGTCGCATCGGAGGCGGAGAAGACGGGCGATTATCGTCGTCAGCTGATCGGTTTTTATCTCCGACGGTCTGCTTCTCTTATCTCTCTTCGATTGTGTGCTTTGCGAGCAACGGACGCATCTCTCTTATCTCCGCGCGGTCTGAAAAAAAAGAAGAAAAAATTGGAAAGTTGAGTTTGCGTTGCGACGGAATGGAGCTATATTTCGTTTCATCGTCAGTCAGACCGCACTCGAAGTCTCCGACAAATACGACCACAGATACACGTACAAAAAGCACGAGTCACGGGCATTTCCCGCACTCGATTCCCTTAGCCGAAGATAGAACGCGTACAGAACGATGACGAACACTTACGTCGCACTTTAGACTCTGATTTGTTCCCTTGAGTGGTACCGTCGGCTTCACCTTGGTGTAGGGTGAAACGAAGTATAACCTTTGTATTTATTCATAAATGTATACCTACATGCCTCCACTCCTCGCCTTCTCCATGGAAGGATATGATGCGTAACAGTCGATCTGGTCATATGCTACGCGTTCGGCTCCGAGTAGCTCCGTTATCTATCGATTTGTCACAGAATTTGGAGACTGGGGCTCAAAACTCGGCGTATCGAGCCTCAGTCTGAACCAGATGTTTTTTCGAAAGCTGGCAGGTATGCCAAAAATTCATGTCGAACTGTTTGCTCTCATAGGCTCCTTAATAGTCCATTCAATTTCTTTAATATTGCTATCTTAGATTAATGCGCTTTATATATATATATACAACAGGATATTGCTATTTTACTTTTGTTCTGGCGTGCAACGCTCGACATCTGCCCCGCATACCTATGTCATAGTTTTCGATGCCCCATGGCAATGTCTTAGGGTAGACTATAAAAAGAAAGAAACGACGAACCTCATTTCTTGGAAATACCAGCGGAAAACAGAACTGAAAATGAACTCAGGAGCATTCGGGAAAAACGCTTACCCTCGAATACGGTGTCATCACTATCCTGCGCAGAGTGTGCTTGTCCTTGCGGTTGGCGCCGTAATTTCCAAGATGAGGAATGAACAAGCCACACTTCCTTTCACCATGCCTCCGAGCAGCCGCGTAGATCTTTCCGTTTTCCCGGGGGGGGGGGGGGGGGGGCAGGGCAGGGGGTCACGGGGGGGGGGGGGGGGCGGGGGCGGGGGGTGCTCTTCCGCGCAATTTTTTTTACACCGGCAATTATCAGTAGTTTATTTTAGGGGGTACATTTTACAGCGTATGTATATCACCATGTGTCCGTCGCTGTGTCCATTATTTTGTTTACATGCCACTACTAGAAGCTCGTTACATGGCACGTAAACAGCGTCTCGGTAAGGATCATGGCCCGGGGGGGGGGGAGGGGGGTTCTGCCCCCATTCCCCCCGGATCTCACTCAGGGAGGGCACGAGCCCCGATGCCCCCCCCCCCCCCCCGCCCGTAGTCTACGCCTATGCCTCCGAGCGCAGGCGACGCTATAGCAGACGATGAAGCAAATCAAACAGGGTTCGAAAGCGCAGCGTTGCTGCGTCTGTAACTCCTTCTTCAGTGAGTACGCTGTTGCCTTCTAACTAGGGGTTGTGCGAATAGTGGTTCGAATCGTATAACGGGGCGTCATCCCTAGCTTCTGCAATGTTGAAAGAGCCGACTATTTTGCTTTTCCCGTGCATTGTCAAGGCTATGAATGACGCAGCGCTATTCGATTCGAACCCCTATCCGCACAACCCTACCTCCAACTCAACCGAACGCAAAAAACGTACCGTAACACTGGCTTTTTTTTTTCTTTTTTTTTGCGCGTTTTTAAAGCATTTGACTGCGTTCTGGCTTGATGGAACGAAGTATATGGTGTCTCCTGAACTCCGCTGGCTCGATGCAATGAACATGATCGGTGGAAACAGTCGGAACGCTCCCAATCGAACCGCAGCCATATTGCTCGTATACACCATAGAAAATGGGTTTTCTGCAGACATAAAGACATAATTTTCTGCAGACAGGCCTCAAGGATGTTTGGAGCACGTTTGCTCCATACCTCGTGTTTGCTTCGAGCCCGCCTGCAGAACAGCTTTTGTGCAACCAAACTGAGAGCCATCATACACGGAAAGAAACCACCCCTCGGACGGTGTCTGCGAACTCTCTTTTGTATGATGTATTGGTAGCGTGACTGCGGTTGTAGGGATGTGCGTATCGTGATTCGAATCGAGTAGTGGCCCCGCAGTGTCGTCCCCATATCTTCGACACTGATCAGATATCCGTGTATCATGTCTTTCCCACGCACTGTTAGGAATGAGGCAATGCTATTCGATTCGAGGTTCAATCAAACCGCGCCAAATGTGCACTTCACTGGGCCTTGCCTGTACGTGATTGGTCCAGCGATGAGATAGAACACGTATGCAGAAACATGTCGAACAGCACGCTGTCCGATTGATCCCATCCACTCGTAGCGTCGACAACGTCTGGACATCGAGGTGAAACAACAAAGTATAGCTCGTATACTTTTTTTTTTTCATCTTATACGTCCACGCGTAGTCAACGTTATGAGCAGACATGTATACGTTACCCCAAAAAAGTAACTAAATACTGATTACTCGTAACTCGCTCAAACACTAAATAAATACGTTACTCGTTACCGATTCTCAAAAGGGGA
>JAZHYW010036362.1:0-36608 GCA_037355805.1 Ixodes ricinus
AAAGAAAGGCTGCAAAAAGATAAGTCAGTGTGCAGGCGAGCTTGCGAATAGTATACATCTTAAACCTGAGACTGTGGTTGGAAAAGCTGAAGGTATTTAGAGAGGCAAGAAAAAGAAGACGCAAGGTCTCAAACTCAGCTCTGCAAATTCGTTTTACGAAGTGAACTAACGGCCAATTCTACTGTCGCCTTTGCTGATGTTTACGCCTGTAAGCAAATTTCCTTTATTGTGCGAAACAGGAAGATATATTTATCGCAGCGACGAATGATATTTGCATCTCCCGAACTGCGACTCGTTGTGTATTTTTAACTCTACAATTAACTCCCAGAAACAAAAAAAAAAAAGACACTGAACGAGAAATCGCGCCTCAAGTGACCATAAGGCATACGCTGCGAGAAAAAAAAATAGACAATAACGAAAGCGTAAAGCACCCACTTGGGCATCGGACTCCGCTGACTGCATTCTGCCGCAGCAACGATCGAATTTGCAGCACCAAAAGTTCTCCTGAATTAGTTCTAATCCCCAGACAAACTCCAGGGAAACTCCCCAAACGCGTACGCGGAAATCAAAACAAAATATATACATATATATACACATATATATCTCTCGCGCCGACAGATCCTCAGACGGCAAAACAAAACAAAAAAAAATGAGAGGAACGGAAGGGGAAGACGACACTCCCAGTCGTCCCACGGCGAAGCGTGCCCAGAGTACTGCACCTCACTTCCGTCAGGCGCCACTCAGGGCGGCGCTACGCGTTGTTTATCGGCGCCGCTTCGTGCGCTGCCTGTGGAGAGGTGGACGCGACGGCTGCGCACTGGATACCTACTGTAAAGGGCTCCACCCCTATGCCTACCGAAGACAACATAGATTTAATAAAGTCATTGGGCTTTAGAGACAGCGAAGTGAAAAGTGGATTACAAGACAAGGTAGAGATTACCAAGCTAAAGACTAAGTGAATGGTGGCAGAAAGCAACGAGAAAACTAGGTATTTTCTTATTAACTGGGACGGCAAGGGGGTTTTATAGTCCTCACTTTCTGCTCAGGGCAGAGTGTATATAGTTTTCACATCTAAATATTCTAAGCTTAAATGGTAAGACAAATTGGCTAGGTGGCGTAAGCTACCGCCCGATCCGTAGGGCTTCAGCCGTATTCATCCATCCATCGCATCCGGCGTAGAATGCCTATAATTAAGAGTGCGTCCAATCCGCTGGATGGTGGTCACGCGATTCACGATCCGCGTTTCCAATACGAGGCGCAATAAGTGAAGTGACAAGAGCGTCCGTCGTCTGCGAGCGTCTTCGTCTCCCCTGCCCGCCTGTCTCTTCTCCCCCGCGAATTAGCGCAAACGCATGCGCACTAGCAGACTAAAGACGCCCGGGAGGCGCCTGACGTCAACGTTTGAGCTGCTTCCTCTCTCTTGAATCTGGGCTCTTTGTGGCGTCGTCGGCGGTGGCGCTGGCGTACGCCTCTGATCTCTCGGCAGGGGAAAAATAGGGAAAAAGGCGGGACCGCGAAGACCGCTGGCGGGAGGCAGCCAACACCGGCGCCGGCGTGCAATCTGCCTGTTGCATCCATCGTCGCGGCCGTCCCCAGCTCACCCCAGCGGCGGCGAGCCGCCGCTTTGTTCATTGATTTCTCGTTTAAACTGACGCGCGAGAGATGGGCGGATGGGTTGCGCGTTGCCCCCGTTAGTCCGTCTTCGTATTTTCGAGTAGCCCGCATCAACAGGAAGAATGAGACTGCTCGCATCGGAGGCGGAGTAGACGGTCGATTATCGTCGTCAGCTGATCGGTTTTTATCTCGGATCGGTCTGGCTTCTCTATCTCCTCTTCTTCGATTGTGTGCTTTGCGAGCAACGGACGCATTCTTCTTATCTCCGCGCGGCCTGAAAAAAAAGAAGAAGAAAATTGGAAAGTTGAGTTTGCGTTGCGACGGAATGGAGCTATATTTCGCTTCATCGTCAGTCAGACCGCACTCGAAGTCTCCGACAAACACGACCACAGATACACGTACAAAAAGCGCGAGTCACAGGCATTTCCCGCACTTCCTCTGTTCTCTAGCCGAAGATAGAACGCGTACAGAACGATGATCTGAGTCACTTACGTCGCACTTTACACTCTGATTTGTTCCCCTTGAGTGGTACCGTCGGCTTCACCTTGGTGCAGGGTGAAATCGAAGTGTAACCTTTGCATTTATTCATAAATGTATACCTACATGCTCTCCCACTCGCCTTCTCCATGGAAGGATATGATGCGTAACAGTCGATCTTGGTCATATGCTACGCGTTCGGCTCCGAGTAGCTCCAGTTATCTATCGATTTGTCACAGAATTTGGAGACTGGGCTGCAAAACTCGGCGCATCGAGCCTCAGTCTGAACCAGATGTTTTTTCGAAAGCTGGCAGGTATGCCAAAAATTCATGCTGCGTGAACTGCTTGCATCTCAGAGGCTCCTTAATAGTCCATTCAATTTCTTTTAATTATTGCTATCTTAGATTAATGCGCTTTATATATATATATGCAACAGGATATTGCTATTTTTACTTTTGTTCTGGCGTGCGTAACGCTCTCGATCATCTGCCCCGCATACCTATGTCATAGTTTTCGATTTGCCCCATGGCACATGCCTTAGGGTAGATCATATAAAGAAAGAGTTCAGCGAACCTCAATTTCCCGTGTAGGCACCAGCGGGAAAAACAGAACTGAAAATGAACTAGAGCATCTGGAATAACCGCTTACCCTCGAGAATACTTTGGTCTCCACTATCCTGCGCAGAGTGTGCTTCTGTCCCGTGGTCGGCGCCGTAATTTCCAAGATGAGGAATGAAACAAGCCACACTTCCTTTCACCATGCCTCCGGAGCAGCCGCGTAGAGGGACTCTCTCCATTTTCCGGGGGGGGGAGTCTTCCGGGGGGGGGGGGGGGGCGGGCGGGGGTGCTCGCGCAATTTTTTTTACACCGGCAATTATCAGTAGTTTATTTTAGGGGGTGGGCATTTTACCGCGCATGTATATCACCATGTGTCCGTCGCTGTGTCCTATTATTTTGTTTACACGCCACTACCAGAAGCTCGTTACATGGCACGTAAACAGCGCCTCGGTAAGGACTCATGGCCTGGGGGGCGGGGGATGGGAGGTGGCCCGCCCCGCTCCCCCGGATTCAGCCTACTAGGGAGGGCATCGAGCCCCAATGCCCCCCCCCCCCCCACCCCCGATGCTCATGCCTCTACGCCTATGCGCTCCGAGCGCAGGCGACAGCTGTAGCAGACGATGAAGCAAATCAAACAGCGTTCGAGTGACGCAGCGTGCTGCTGCGTCTGCAACTCTTCTTCAGTGAGTACGCTGTCGCTCTCTAACTAGGGGCCTAGGCGAATAGTGGTTCTGAACCGCATACGGGGCGTCATCCCTGGCTTCTGCAATGTTGAAAGAGCCGACTATTTCGCTTTTCCCGTGCATTGTCAAGGCTATGGACGACAGCAGCTATTCGATTCGAATCCCTATCCGCACAACCCTACCTCCAACTCAACCGAACGCAAAAAACGTACCGTAACACTCATTTTTTTTTTTGCGCGTTTTTAAAGCATTTGATTGCGTTCTGGCTTGGTGGAACGAGGCATATGGTGTCTCCTGAACTCCGCTGGCTCGATGCAATGAACATGATCTGTGGAGTCAGGGGCCGGAACGCGTCCCAATCGAACCGCAGCCATATTGCTCGTATACACCATAGAAAATGGATTTTTCATAGCAGACATAAAGACATAACTCTCTGCAGACAACTCAAGGATGTTTGGAGCACGCCTGCTCCACACCTCGTGCTTGCTTCGGAGCCCGCCTGCAGAACAGCTTTTGCGCAACCAAACTCGAGAGCCATCATACACGGAAAAGAAAACCACCCTCGGACGGTGTCTGCGAACTCTCTCGTGGCTATAAGAGGATTGGCAGCGTGACTGCGGTTGCAGTGATGTCCGTATCGCATTCGAATCGAGCAAGTGGCCCCCGCAGTGCCGTCCCCATGTCTTCGACACTGATCAGATATCCGTGTGTCATGTCTTTCCCACACACTGCTAGGAATGGAGGCGTTATTCGATCCAAGGTTCAATCAAACCGCTGCCAAATGCGCACTTCACTGGGCCTTGCCTGCACGTGATTGCTCCAGCGATGAGATAGACACGGCGTATGAACATGTCGAACAGGACACGCTGTCCGATTGATCCGATCCACCAGAGCCGTCCACTACGTCTGGACATCAGGTGAAACAACAAAGTATAGCTCGCGTACTTTTTCTTTTTCGCCTTATACGCCCACGCGCAGTCAACGCTAGAGCAGACATGTATACCTTACCCCAAAAAAGAAACTAAATACTGTTACTCGTAACTCGCTCAAACACTAAAATAAACATACGTTGCCGTTGCCGATTCTTCAAAAAGGGGAAACGCGTTACTTTACCTCATAGAGTAGCCAGCTACTTTACCTCAAGAGTAGCAAAACGATGTCCCATGACCCGTATTCATAACACTTCTACAATACCCTCAGGGAGCAAATATTGATGTTTTTAACCCAAATTTCGTAGCTTTTAAGACGTTTAGTGTAACTAACCTGTGAACATTTTATTGCGCATCATTACTAAGGCGTCAAGCTGTTCATGGAGCACAGAAAATAAAACAAATTAATGAATGAAAATGAATGAATGAAAGTTACTATTCTTGTTACTTTGACGACCAGTTAACACAACTAATTTTGTTTCATAATTTAAGGGTTTTTTTCTCTTTGTAGTAGTAGTAGTAAGTTGCTGTTGCATTTAAGCAGTAGTTGCCTCTCGAAGCTTTCATCAGCTATGTTTCCCTCCTTTATTGAGAATACATCTCTCGACGACGCTGAAGAAGTCGTTCTGCTGGCGCGCTCGAAGGAGCGGTAAGGTAGTTCTGCTTCAGGAAGAGCCGCCGGAGAGCCTTCCCCTCTTGGATTCTCTCCTGCTTCTGTAGTTTGCAGTTGACAGCGTGGTTCTGTGCCTTCCCGTGTTGGGAAACCTCCGGGTCTACGTTCTGTTCGTACACGAGTCTAGAAGCTTCAACCAACGAATCTACTGTTGTTCTCCGGGTGATGAACATTCTCAGTCGAAGATTCGAATGGCGTGTTCAGCGATGAACGTTGCTATACTGTCATACTGTTTAGTTTTTTTTTGACGGGTAGGGGGGGTGTTTAACTGTTTTCGTCTCAATAGACGCATACTCATGTAGTTAGAATCAAAACGAGACTATTTAAACGGCGTTGTACAAGTTACTCTTCAAAGTTACGAAATACCTTTACTCGTTACTTCCATTAAAGAGCTCACTAAAAAAATTTTTTTTCAACTGCAACTGTTTTTTCAACTGTTTCTACTGTAACGTTTACGCGACATTAAAACTTTTTAGAATATATTGACGCGCGCGAGACGCGATTTAGTCGGTATTAGCGATGTGCGCGGCCAAAAGCGTCGCTGTGGTCAGCTTTCCACCATTGGCCAAACCATGGGCATATGGAGCACTCGTCAGATTGTCAACTTGACGGTGTTAGTTTTGATTGCGATGGCTCCTAGCTTCCACTGTGCTTTTAAACACGCCATCGAACTCGTCGTCGCACCCGATGGTAAGTAGCCAGAATAACAACTGGTGACGTCACGGCGAGGCAAATCCCAGTCGTGACGTCACGGAGGGAGACCATAAGAGGGCGCCACCGAAACATCTCGGCGCTAATAGTCACCTCCATTCCAGTTCTTCTCTCTCGGCATTTCGGGCGTGGAGGAGAGTTGGTTCGGCTTGGCCATTACGTTGAGATGGAGAGAGTGTATGACCATCTCATTGAGGTGGAAAGTATGTATGACCATTGCGTGACGTCGTGGACTTTGCGCGCCGAATTTAAAATAAATCCTGCGCCGTCAATATTGCTCTAAGTTGTTTTTTTTTTGCGTGTAAATTTTGTTTTTTGACACGTGTGTCTCACCCAGACTGTTTAAAAAACGTGTTTTTCCTTCTTTTCAGTGGCCCTTTTAAAGTAACTAAATAAATTACTCGTTGCCAGAAAGTAACTAGGTAGAAGTAACTCGTTACTAGAAATGCGTTACGTACATGTCTGGTTATGAGTCGATGCATGCCAATGATACAGCGCCAAAAGCGCGAAGTCCTGGTATTCGTCGTTCTTTCCTGTGAATGAATGAATGAATGAACGAATGAATGAACCAATAAACCAATAAACCAATAAAACAGCGCAAATGCGCCATAGCCTCGTACTTTTAGTCCGTACTGTCTCTGTACGTCATCTCCTCGACCGCCCTCTTACTTATGGAGGAACGAAGTAACTATAGTATACTTCGCTCCAGCTTAATCCGGGCGCAGCCGATGCTAAGAGCAGATGAGACCGAATAAATATGTGAAAAGATGCACCGTCGTGGTGCCCTTCATATTTATGTACGTGCACTATCGTCGCTAAACCAATCACGCGGAGGGAAGGCCCAGTGACTTGCGCTTTAGTGTTCGGGGTTGCACGCGTTCGTGTCTCGGACTTCGCTTTGGCATATGATGAAACGAAGTATAACGAAAGCAGTGTCTCAACTTGGTGCTGTACTCGCGACTCCAGCAAAACGCACAGCACCCAGCGGAAAAGAATAAAAAAACGACCTCTGAATTGTGGCTTTAAATTCGTCAAACACAACGTTGGGGCAGAAGTCTACGGACGATGACTTCGCGCTTTTCTCGTCGACGTCGAATTGGCACGCTCCACCAACTTTCGGCCCAACTTTGTGTTTGACGAGTTTAGGGTCCTACAAACTCGTCGAACACAAAGTTGAGCCGAATATTCGCGGAGCGCGCCGATTGGATGGCCGACAAAAGCGCGAAGTCATCGTCGTGATAGTCCAATCGGTGCCCTCCGTCAACTGCGGCCCTAAACTTTGTGTTTGACGAGATTGGAGGCCCTGGTCGCGGAACAGATATTTTCGGCTATTTCTGCTCGCCTCTTCTGGCTTCCGTGATTACACGTTGGCGGTGGCTTGCGCGATAGAACACTTGTTTCGAGGTGACTCTGTCGTAACTGTATATATAGCATCAGCTTGTTCCCAGGTTGCTCTGCACGGAACGGAGCGGCGTACCGTGCGAAATCAGTATTATCTGCGCTTACATCAACGTTCATCTGAGTCAGCAGCGGAGCGATAGCCGGCAACTTTTTCTTCGCTTCCTCGAAAAAAGAAAGCGGGGATAAATTATCTGAGCTCTAAAGGTACATATCGATTCTGAAATCGAGTCGATCGCCGTAAAGGTGCGAAGAAACACAAAAACACAAAAACTAGGGAGCCAAGCTTATGCCTCTTCCTTCAGGCCTTCGTCTTTTCACTGCGAGGGACCAGCGGAATTGCCGCACGCTGTCGAAGAATGTCACCTATTGGGTGTGTTGTTCAGTCAGCGATCGCAAACAATGAATACTCATGAATGTCTTTACCACAGTCAATATTCAGATCCACATTTGGTAGCATGATTGAGGATGACGAAAACTGCTGCCCTACACGCTGAGAAGGCGCATTCCATGTGCGGTAAACGAAGCAACTACACAGCCGGTCGCTACACAACGAACGCTTATCCGCCAGTTGCAGCAAGAAAAAGCACTGAAACACCGCTGTTGATCCAGACACCCGAGACGAGCACGGCGACGAATCTCGCGACTATCCGCCTGGCAGATTGGCCTAGCAGGCACCCCGACTCGGCGCAACGGTGGCCTTCCATTTATCGGCCGGGGCGCTGAATGGAATATTCGAGCGACTCCGTGGATCTCACTGCATTATACGTTGACCCACCCTTAGATTAAGAGGTGAGGTCAATCTCTCTTCCTTCGATGCAGAACACTCGTCTTATCTCGTCGACTTATCCTCCTACTTTGCGTGATATAGAGCTCACAAACGCCGTATGGATTCGCTTCGCAATACGTATGCGTACACTCTGTTGTTAGTATGCCATCTTTATCTTAACATATACATCCGGGAAGGCTAAAAGGATGCCGGTCCAACCTTCTTCGTGTCACGTCAGTATCGAGTTGTAAATCGTAAAATATCGGTCTTAGGGGCATGAAAGTGAATACAGCATCCTGATGTCCGTTCCGAGTGCGGTAGCCAGCGAGTTATAGACCGCGTTCTCCAGCAATCTTCACGAAGAAAATCGACAGGCCGATGGCTACTGGAGTCCTGGCAATGGTTTTACGGAAATCACGGCCCACTATAACTCGCCATTTACGGCTCTGCTGACACTGCCGTAGTTCAAACGCATCTTTAACGTCACGTATCTCTGACGCCACAAAACGCCGCGCGCCCGTCTATCTACGTTTGCAAACGACTGATATATCGCCTTTACCAACAACATCCAGTTGGGTTGATTTGAGTCTTCACTGAAGATTGCCGCACTTCCCAACAGGTATATGGCAAACTATCCAGCCAGAATTTTCGCTGCTGCATGTACATGGTTGTCATAAGAGAGGCGCCACCATCGGTGACATCAGCGTTACTCAGCGCAGTGTGCTCTGGCTGGCGCATGCCTACTTGCTGCCGCTAACGTTCTATCGTCTCCGGTTTCGTTAGGTATGTCACATCGCCACGCGGCGTTTTTGCGTCATCATATAGTGTGCCGATATCTCATTATTTGTGTAGAAGTTACTGAATACCGATTTGTAACGGATGTTGTCTGCATCTGCGAATGTTGAGCGTTTAATGTGTTATTCCGGCAGTAAAGGTCATTTCATGGCCCTGCGCGACACCGACAATTTCAAAAAATTTTTTCATTTTGCCAGGCGTTTCATTATGGTGTCGGAGGACTTAGTTTTTTGCGCGCGCGTATTTTTTTGGTTAAAAATAAAGGGTTCGTGCGAATGTAAATGAAATATGGAGAAGTGAGAGGATATGGAGTGGCGGAAGTCACGTATACATTCTGACCGTGCGCTTTTTTTATCTTTTTTTCTGTACGGCGTAGCAGATTACCATGCGGCGCGTTAGTGGGTGTTTGCGATTCTTTTGTGCGGTTATGTTCTGGTTTCGCTGTTGCCTTGTGTCTAAGATGAGAGTTGTTTTGCAGCATTGAGGTGTTGAGCGAGGGCAAAGAATACCCAGATGTTGCCTGAGCATGTTCACATGTCTCGCGCCCGAAGTAGTATTATGCGATAGAGTTTCTGAAATACGGCGGGATCGGGATACGTCGCAATTTGCAGAATATTATATATCCGGAAGCGGATGCTACCTGATACCTTGCATTTTGTGGAAAGTGATTGAGCATTGAGTTGCAGTGTCAAAGAAATCCATTCCCCCACACTTCCAGTGACAGCTTGCACCCAATACCATTTGTTTGCGTCTCATTTGTTTATTTTCAGCGATAATTGCAAAAAAGAAGAAAAATAAACATCAAAAAATGTCTAAAAAAAGAAAAAAAAAGAAAGTACAATCACAAATCCTGCCGCATGTGAAAAACTCCTATTTCGCTACGGGGCATTACGTGTAGGGACTTTCCAGTATTTCAGCCGGTAATTGCCAGTAGTTTGCTGATTTTCTTCAGTAAAGCATTCTGGCCGAGTTGAAGCACCATTGTATTGCGAGATATCTAGAAATGTACTATGCGCTGTTCAACTCAAAGTAGATCGGCCGTGCTTGAAGCTCTGCGCGAGCTACCAGTCATGAAAGGGAAGATGACGGCTGGCGACGTCTGCGTAGTCGGCTTAGTTGTACGCACAACACTGTTCTTTGATCAGCCCCACATTCTTTAAAGGCAGACAATTGATACGCGAACGACAGTTCCTGGCGCAGAGTCCCCGCATCTCAGCCCGCGAAGCCCCACGACGCGAAACGACGCACGCACAGAATGCCTGTTCTCTGTAACTTTTTCAATCAATGAGCCGCAGCTTTAGAAGCCACAAAATGGCTCATCTTTCTTATTTTTAATATTGAGTGTGTGCCTTCAGTGACTAACGACTTCATTGCCTCTAGAACGCATCGATAACTCTGAAAATCGGTTTGCGACCACGGAAGAGAGCGTACCCGAGTCCGGCTTGATCGGCGGTTTCAAGAAACTGAATTTCGAGCCGTAAATTGTGTTTTGTAGTTAGCCTTCATATGCCATGTAATAACTAAAATCGCCAGGGCGAGCAACACTTGTCAGTAAACTTACCGCCGTTCCTGCGTTGCGCTGAGACGTGGCGCACGGCACTATTAGACCGTCGATGCCTGCGGTGGCTGCTGTCGGTATGCGCATGCAGATGCCTGATATCGCAGTTTCCGGCGGCGCAGCGGGCTTTGAAAATGCCGCCGCTGGAGTCGCGAATTCTCCGTTTCAGTCGGTAGATCGCCACGCCTGACGCCAATCAGTCCGTGCCAGCAGTGCAACGCTGCCTGCCGTCTTTGCGCGTTTGTACACGATTGCAATTTCAGCGCCTGATCTACATTTTCGTGCGTGGTTATTACGACTGCCAGAGGATGATGGCATTGCTTGATATCTGTTACTGTAGTGTAGACTCGCGGCGGGATATGTATGGAATGCGTATGCAGGCAGTCATGTCTCTTTAATATGGATATCTTCCGTCCCTGCAAAGATAGTCTATAATATGAGTTGTCCATGTTGACGAGACAAAATGCATGCATTTCCAGTTTGTCTGAATGGGGTGTGGCGGGGGTCTATAACGGGGTCCATATTAGATACACGATTGTAGCCTAAGAGGCCATGCTGTTTGGGAACAGCGAGCAGTCACCTGCGTTGGGACTGGAACGAATCGATATCTGACCGAGCCACCGACGAGTGCATTCTCCGAGGAATGTGTTAATCAAAATCGCGAATATTCATTTAAAGGTCATTGAATTTATTGCCTACGTTTTCTGCCAAGGGCGGCAGCCACGTATAAATATTTAATGAACAAAAAACGATATTCAGCGCGGTTTTTAATAAACGTAAACAAATTGAGATCTCGTCTGTTTTTTGCGGGTACGACAAGACAAACTGAATGGAACAAATAAATTTTCCGTTTATACTCGTTATAATGTTATGATCATACATTCGGTGCAAGCACTAGCAATTTTTTTTTTTTGTATTGTTCATATTGTTATTTTGACTCGATGTAAACTTTGTTTGCAAAATTTTTGTACTTTGCTTTTCTCCTCTCCTCTCCTCTCTGTGGAAAATAAGAAAATTCTCAAATTTTGATATTTTAATATTGTCTAAAAAGGCCAGTTTCCGAGAACCTGCAAACTTGTTCGGGAAATTATTATTTGCTGCAATAGATTCTGTCTGGAAAATATTTATTTTAACGGGCGTTGGTTTCCTGAATTTCACGTTTTCTTTTTCTCAAGTAATAGTTTTGTAAAGTTACCTTGTATACATTATTATTGCACAATTAGTATTATTTGCTTGCGAAATATTAGGATTATTAGACGTTACTTAAAAATGCACCTCTATTATTTTCGATACGCTTCATCTTTTTTTTTTTTTTTAATGACGGAGCATTTATTTTGGATGTATTTGAAACGGGTTTACAGCCCAACACTGTATTAGAGTCACTGAAATTATGAATTGACGAATTCACCAGTTTTAATAGTTTAATACTAAATTGTCGGAGTTACGAGATTTTGCACGCAATGACAAGGGCACTAAAAACGGGAAGGAAAAATGAAAACGAATGGTTACGAGTAGTTTTTAGATGACAGTGTTCTCAGATTGATTGTTGAGGCTACTTCTGGATAAATCTAACGACCGGAACGATTCCAAAAAATAGAGTAATCGAGTACAAGTAATTTGATTAATTATACTGTATATCACGTTGACGTCGGTAACATGCCCTCACCTAATGCCCAAATATTTCGCTATGTATTGCCATTGCCTGCTAAGACAATGCGATTAGTAATATTGAGAACGTGAAGTGCTGTTGGTACTGATGCCTAACTTATGGCGTCAAATGAGAAGCAGTCTTGACGAATTTCTTCTGCCATGCAACGTTTTTCGGGTGATTAACGAGCCGTATTGACAAGAAATTTGCCGTAGATTATTTTTTTTACCAATTCCCAAACAATGACCGATTCAATTTATCTGTTTTATAGCACCAGATATTTTTTCATTTATGGTTTTCGCAGATTCTACCCATTTTCGACAAATCTCGGTTTCATTATCCGCATATTTCTGATTAGTCCCATAGATAGTAGTATAAATACATATTGCATTTTTAACACTTTAAAGAGCATGTATATTTTAGGGGTTGTTAACCCACTAATTGCTATAAAAATCTTATCTGCATCGTTTCAACAGTATATATGGGAAAAGTAGTGGCACAGGGAGAGGTGACGTTCCTTTGTGTCTGTTCCTCTGATTAAAGTGTTTGTTTTTTCTCGTTCTCATTAAACGACATGATTAGTGTGAGAAGCGTACGTGTGAAAAATGTACCCCGCCGATACGTTGCGGGAAAGTTATGCATCACGTACGAAACCTTTTCGCAAGACGACGTTGTTTTTATGCGTTTTCTAAAAATTCGGCGTTCAGTTTTCAACTTCCATTTGACAACCAGATACGAATTATGCCTAAAAATTAACGCGCTGCGTAAAAAGAATTACGTTTATTCTCTTTTTTTTCTTGCACAATGTTTAAGTTATTTTATTTAATACTGTTCTGACTTCCAGAGTGCATTGATTTACCACCGCCCGCTCTGAAAAAAAAAAAAAAAAGAACAAAAAAACGAACACGTTTTTTTTAATATATATTTTAAAGGATTAAAAAATTAAACTCATTAGTTGCGAGATTAGATAATAATGCGATAGCATTAATAAGCATATTTTCAGTACAGAATTTGTAGGTATTCTCGAATTCGTTAGCGGAAAACTTAGTGACGCGACGCATGCCCGTTCAGTTTGTTACGGCACATTTGGCGGGAAATTCGTCACAATTTACGCATTGTCGTTAAATTTTGGCGGAAATTTACGTGACGTCATCTGCGCACAATTATGTCTCCGCTATATTGGCGGGAAATGAATTTCCGCTGTGGGTGTAACGATACGTTATCGCGTTATAAGAGTATCATTACCTGTGATTCTGCCATTTTTCGCCAGCTAAATCTTTTTTATTGGGAGTAGGTGAAGTTATTACGCTGTCTCGTTCATTGCGCGGTTCGATAATTTAAAAAGCTGGGCGTGTCTTTCCCGGTTGGTTCTTCTATATGTTTGTCATGTCGCTGCAGCCTGATTGGTTACAGAGTTGTACGAGTTGCCTAGACACCTTCTGTTTCTTCAGTAGAGAGCGACGGATTTCTGAGCGCGATTAAAAAACAGTTTAATCGGGACATTGTGTAAAAAGAAATGCGTGAATATTAAGAAATTTAATTTCGTTAGTACCGCGTCACAAGAAAAAGACATTTGAGAAGTAGAATGTTCTGAGTTCTATGTCGCAAAGAATATGTCGTGGACTACGGGTCTATATCATTTACTAATAATATTGGGATTAGTTTGTGTAATGTTGTTTGACAGATTCATTTATATGGCAGTGTCTTCTTTTTTTTTTCTGCGCGAGTGCCACGAGGAATACTTGCATTATTTCCTTTCGTGTAGGCCTGAAAGTTCAAGTTGCCCATTACCATTTTGATCAACCGAGTCTGTGGCCGCACTGCTCACCGAGGCACAATTTGGTATTATTCCTTCAGTAGCGGAGAAATATATTCGCAAATTATGTTTACCTTTGTTGCATGACGACGTAAAATATGTCTTTGACGATGTTTACGTACGTATGTTATCTTGTCGCAGCGTCTGCGTCTTGTTGTTGCTGAGTATTGCTGGCGCGCTTAAAGTAGATTTGCCAAGCATTTTTTTAGAAATGAGCTTCGCCACATTTTGTGCCAGTCCATTTGTCTCGCGGGGCTGAGCTGTTGGCGTTGAAATGCTTCAGCGTGGCATTTGTACGGCATCGCGCTATTTGGACCCAGACATTTGGGGATAAAATAGTACATGTATTCTCGAAATTGTTCGCGGACGGAAGCTTGAAAGTATTTTGCCAGGTTCCCATACCGCCCGTACGAATGAACGAGACGCACTGAAAAGCACCACGCAACATCCGGTTTCCAGACATTCATCTTCAATGCGCTGTGCATGAATGATGTTTGAACAGAGGCTGTCATCTGTCAATGCTCAGCTCAGAAGAACCTGCTCACGTTTTTCTTTACTGGTAAGTAAACTTGTTTTTGCCATTAATTACGTTCTTTAAAGAAAATGTCTAGGAACATCAAGTTTTGAGTTTTGCAAGAGTTAAGCGTTGTTGTGAGCAGTGAACAATACTAGATAAGTGTAAAACCAGATAGCTTTGTCACGCAACACTGATATATTATACACGCTCCTTAAACGTGTGTGTTGCAGCAAACTGAAGATAGGCGAAATTGCCGTAAGCTCTAACGTCTTCTTTTAATAAACACCCATATATGAGAGCCACTCCCTTTAAAAAATAAAAGCCCGGACTGATACGAAAACAACATTTTCTGTAAGGTCATTTCAGCCAAAAATAATAAACTTTGTGAAAAAATTTATCTGAGTTAGATACAGTCTGCTTGAATTTTCCTCTTTAATTAGCCTTATTTATTGCCAGTTGGTTTATTAGTTCATCCCAGGAATCGGCTATTACATGTATTTATTGGGCAAAAAAAAATCTCAAGATTCATTTATGCTCTTGCCGAACTTCGTCTGAAAGAATACAGCTTGACCGCGAAAGTAACAACACAATAACAACAAAATAGTTCCCTCTTTTCGACTTACCTTATATTTCAACAAATTGAAAAGTATGTATATATACATGCACACATTGTCTTGCAGCATTCGTTGCTTACTGAAACTGTTCTTAGCTGCTTTTCTTTTTTCATGCACGGCTGTTTTGACGTCTTTAAATGTTCCCCCTCGCCAGCAAAACATCATGGACAGGTTTTCTGAGTGAATCGCGGCCCATGCGATTGTTAAATACACAGATGTTACCTGAAGTTTGCAAAACGAGAGTAGACCACAAAATTAGGCGCGCGTCCAGCCTTTTCCATGCCGTACTGTCTTACTCTTCTTTTTTTCGTTTTCTTTCGTTTTTTTGCTCAGTATAATATTGCCTGGTTCTCTTTTTTACGTAGCGGTAGTAGTAGCATTTCTGGGACAATGTATGTTCGAGTTAGATATTACAAAACAGTTGAAAGTTGTCACCAAGATATTGTCAGAAGAAAAAGCAAGATAAAATCCAAACTTGACAATGTTCAAAAATAGCCGAGTTCTACGAGCACGGACAGTTCTAACAATGAAATGGAAATATCTTCCTAATTTGTCTATTTATAAGTAATTATATATATATATATATATATATATATATATATATATATATATATATATATATATATATATATATATATATATATATATATGTATATATATATATATATGTTAATATGTACATTGTGTATTACATGCGACATGTGTATTGTGATAGCTATCTGTCGCGCAAGTATACCGTACTTGATTTCAATTTATTGATTTGATTATTGCGGTTTGAGCAACATATGACAAGAGTGGGCGTGTCTATACTACTTCATTATTTTCTGACATGTAGCATTATGTATGATGATGATGCAATGAATGGAAGCGTGCCGAGTTGACAAGAATAACGATAGCCATCTCCAGGCGGAGAGAACAGGGGGTTAAAGACAAACACGCATCTCCAGCTCTCGGTTTTTATCGGTGCGCGATTACATGTCTCGTGGTGTCGAAACAGTGAGATATTTCCATTTCTGATTGTTTTTTTCAGCAATATATGTAATGACATACGTTACATATGTGTATTTTTTCTCGTTTTTTTCATTTAGAGAAAATTTTTCGTTGAAAGGATAAAAATTATGTGGTGCGGGAGAGATAAATACTTTATCGACTTTTTATCAATATAATAGGATTCTGTTTTCGAGAAAGGTAACAATTAGGCCGGCAATTGTTAAAATGCGATTTAACTATACCCTGAACTTAAATTACGGTGACAAAATGTAAGCATGCAAAAAGAAAAATCAACATTTTTCTGAAAAAGAAAACTTGAAAAACAGCAAGCGCATTCACAAGAAAATCCCGGCGGCTATGCGCATCTCACGACAAGACGGTTTTGCAAGCCCGCGTTTTCGTCTCGTGATGCGCGCGCCTGGGGAAAAATCTGATTTACCTGCGTGAATACTTTGTTGCCACTTCAGTTTCAACGGGTTCACTATTTGTCTCCTCAGTTTCGTTAGAATACTGTCATTGTTGTCTCTACGTGCTGCTCATCAACTAGGTTTGTTTCCAAGTGGTTTCGTGCTTCTTAGAAAAAACGGGTTGTGAGTTTATTGAAAGTGAAAACTACGAACTCGTAGGTGTCATAGGAGGGGGCAGCAGCAGTTACAGCCTTCCAGCCACAGCAACTACATCCAGAATTCTAAGGATTTAAAAAGAGTTATTTTATATAAAATAACATTGCCAGATTTGTCGTTCTATTGCCAATGGCAATTTAAGCAATTGCATGTATGATGTGATACAGGTGAGTTCTGAATTTAATGTTGCCCGATTATCGTTCGCTTTAAATACCGAAAATTTCGAGTAGTACTATTCCGACTTTTGGAGAACTGGCAAATAAAATAATCCGCATAAACACCGAATTTCACAAAAAATGTCAAAAATTAATCTCCGAATAACGAAAATTACACTTCCACTATCAGGACATCCTGCAAGTAGGGGTTGCTGATGGCAGTGAACCGATGATAAATGATACATGCCCGCTTCAAATTCTGGTTCAGCCGAAAGTAATGAGTAAAGAGGAAGGTCGTCATTATATGACTTCCAGACGCATCTTCATTGCCGAGTTGTCATTGTCTACCGCTTCCATGTTGCGACGGGGTTCAACAATACCTTCGGGGAATCAAATGTCTGTTATCCTTGTGATAAAGTGCTTATGCTAAGATTGAGAAAAAAAGAAAACTGGGTACACTCGAGGCCTGAAAACAATCAAACTTTCGTACGTGAACATTGCACATATAAGGTAGGGCCATATCTAAATTATACGGATTCGTTATTTACGAAATAGTCAAACGTGCACGTAATTATTGAACGTGAATGTATACATATTTCGGCGCTTTTCGTCGAAAAAGCTTAACGCGTGGCATGTATATACATCTTCGATAGTACCTGAATGGAGACAATTTTGCGACTGCGTCACATCCGGCGGCGCAGAGTGGATTTTCGCAGGATTTCACTTCAAAATATATTCTCGATACGGCGTGGAGATATTGAGAGTCACGGTTCATAATTTGGCCTTCTGCCACCACCAAATGGCAGGTACGATGGTGCGTGTGACGTCAGTCATCTTCACCAGCTACAGCATCAAGCAACATCGGCTCACTTTTAAATTCTAAAACTCAAAATTCTAAAAAACACACACAAAGTGAAACACAGGAATTTTAATGAAAACAAGCGCAAGCAAGACATTGTATTAAATCATTTTTTAACTGTGATTGAGACTTTCTGAGCGTGTGTGTTGTCATTACACGTAAAATTTCGCTGTTGCGTTATGCCAAAAATTGTTTATCCAGTTTGTAAAAAATTGAAAAAGAATGCTGAATTTAAGAAAATAAGAAGTCAGGGCTTACATATAATGATAAAGACGTAAGGATTGTTGGTATTATTATTGTTACAATTTCTCCTTACGTCTTTATCAGTATATGTAAGTTTTGACATTTTGCGTTTCTTATTTTCCTTAAATTCAGCGTGCTTTTTTCGTTTTTTTTTTTTACAAACTGAAATAAACAATTTTTGGCATAACACAGCCTTGAGACTGCGTGTAAGCCAAGGACGACGCACACACTCGAAAAGTCTCAATCACAGTTGAAAAATGATTTAGTATAATGTTACCTGTGCTTGCTTGCGCACTGATTTTCAGTTAAAATTCCTGTGTTTCTTTGTGTGTGTTTTTTTTTTAGAATTTTGAGTTTTAGAATTTTGTGAAGCCCAAAAGTGAAGCCGATGATTTAACTTGATGCTGATTGGCTGAGCCAGGTGATGACGTCACACGCACCATCTTGGACACCGCCACCATTTTGAGTGAGGTGGCAAGAGGCCAAATTATGAAACGAGTGTCTCTCCAGCATGTCTCCACACATCGCCGTGAGTCGAGGTGCTATTTTGAGTGAAATCACTGCGAGGAATCCACTCTGCGTACGCCGGATAGCAAGTTGACACCCTGTCGCACGTTTTTTTAAAACCCGGGTTTGTGCCGGTGTCTCCACTCCAGGAATTGCTATCGAGTGTATATACATGCCACGCGTTAAGCTAGTCACTAAACTAACCGACGAAAAGCGCCGAGAGTGTAGACGCCACACGTTTCACGTTCAACAATTACACGTTTGTTGCACGTTTGACGTGCAACAAACAAGCGAGCAATGGCGGAGATGCGTTGGCGCGGACGTTTGAATGAGGCCTACTGCCCAGCAATTTGCTATGCATTTCTTTGTGTGCGAGTGTTTGCACGTACGAAAGTTTACGGTTGTTTTTCGGGCCCTCCATTCAATCGGGGATAGTACTTAGTTTTCTTTTTTTTTCTCAATCTTAGCACATAAAGCTTTATCACAAAGGATAACAAACATTTGATTCCCCGGAAGACTTTATTGTTGAACCCCGTCACCAGCGTAACTAAGGCGGTTTTGAAGATAGCTGACAACTCGACATGGAAGTGCGTCACAAGGTCATATAATGACGACGCCCTCGCCCCCCCCCCCCCCCTCCGTACTTTTTCGGCTGAAACCGAAATTTGAAAAATAAATTCGACATACGTGTATCATTTATCATCGGTTCATACCGACATCAGCAAACCCTACTTATATGTAGGATTCCCTGTTGGTGGAGCATAATTTTCGTTAAATTCGGAGGGTGCCTTTTTTAGTTTATTTTTTTCTGAAAATTCGGGGTTTATGCGAGTTCATTTTTTATATTATCAATTCTCCAAAATTCGGAGATTAGTTTTACTACTCGAAAATTTTCAGTATTTAAAACGAGAATAAATGATATACAGACGCAGACGTACATTAAACTCATAAGAACTCACCTGTATCGAATCAGACGTCCGCAGTTACATTTTGAGTTGGTACTCTGCCATTGGCAATACTAACTTGCCATTGGCAATAGCACGACAAATCTTGCAAGCAAGTGTTGTTTTATATAAAATAACTCTTTTTAAATAACTGAATTCCTGGATGTAGTTGCTGTGAAGCAAGGAGGCTGTAACTGTACTGCCCCCTGCTATGACACCTACAGGTTCGTAGTTTTCACTTTCAATAAACTCACAACCCGTTCTTTTTATAAGAAGCACGAAGAGTACACTTAAAACTGGAAACCTGGACAATGGCTTTTGGCGTGACCCAGAACAACAATGACCCGTTGTTCTAAAGAACTTTGAGGAGACAAACGGTGAACTCCCTTTTGTCACTAGTCAGATATTTCAAAAGAAACTGAAGTGGCTCTTAAGAGGTATTCACACGAGGTAGAAATCCCGGGGATTTCTCCCCGGCGCGCGCGCATCACGAGACGAAAACGCGAGGCTTTTGCACATCGCAAAGCCTGACGTCTTCGATCGCGGGATGCGCGTGCCGTGGTGAAATCCCGGGATTTCTCCCTCTTGTGAATACCCCTTTAAGACCACTGTCCCTGTTTTTTCAAATTTTCTTTTTCAGAAAAAAAAAATGTTGTTTTGGGTATTTTGCATGCTTTTTATTTTGTCGTCATGAGGTCCAAATTCAGGGTTTTTCGGATAAATCCGCATTGACGCAAAATTTACCGGCTAATTTGTTTTTCGCCTTTATCTGAAAACATAGAATCCTAGTTATATAGTAATAAAAAGAACCAATAAAGGTGACATTGGCTACCTCTGCAGTTCTACCTAGTCTTCGACGTTTGAGAACATAACAATTTTGCAACTCGAACATGTGTCAGGTTTCAACGAAGAACATCTCTACAAAAGCTTTGGCGAAAAAAGAGAAAAACATGAATGATAACAAGTCCACAGAAGGGGACAAAGGATAAACACAAATCTTTAAGCACAGCTAGTGATGTGCGACTGAAAAACATTCGCTTGGTCCTGGAAATGGAAATGTCTCTGTTTCGACACCACGACCAGGCGGATTTCTTCAGTCGCGCACCGGTCGCCGAGCTGTGTTTAGAGATTCGTGTTTGTCCTTGTCCCCCTGTTCTCCTCCACCGGGGATTATTATCGTTATTCTTGTCCAGCTCGCGGCACCTTTGCATTCATTGCATCATCATCATACACGTACTTACATGTCAGAAAATAATGAAGTGAACTAGACACACGCCACTCTTGTCATGGCAAATGTTCCGCTCCAAAACGCGCAACCGTCAGAGTCAATAAGAACATTACAGAATCGAAACGAGACACACGCAGTCATACTTGCGCAACGGTTCATGTGGGAACAGATAAGTATCTGGATACACATGTGAACGTGTACTATACGTACCTATGTATATATTAACGTCATATATATAATTACTTACTTGTCATAGACAAATTAATGAAGATGAAGTAGGACTTCCATTTCATTGTTAGAAGACAATCCGTGCTCGGTAATTTTCGACTATTTTAGTTTTATTGTCAAAGTTGGGTTTTATCTTACTTTTCTTCTTGGGAAACGAATATCCTTGGTGACAGCTTTTCAACTGTTTTCGTGTCAACTCTCTAACTCGGTTTGTACGTGTCCAAGAAGTCTTTACTACTACCGCTACGTCGAAAAAAAAAAAAGAAACCAGGTAATATTATACTAATTAAAAAAAGCAAAAAGAAAAAGCCAAGGAAAAAAAAAGAAGAAATAAAGACAATTGCGACATGGAGTGAAACGGACGCGCGGCTACTAATTTTGCGGTCTGCTTCCTCGTTTTGCAAACTTCTAGGTAACATCTGTCTCGTTGTAATCACGTAGACGTAACGACCGACTGTCCGCCTCAGAAACGACCATCCGTACGTCAAACAGGCACCCGCTTTGGCGAGGGAGTGCCATTCGGCCCGGCGTTACAAAGACGTCAAAACATGCCGTGCATGAAAAAAAGAAAAAGTAGCTAAGAACAGTTTCAGTAAGCAGCGAATGCTTACCGACAAGACGAATGTGTTACGTATGTTATATATACATACTTTTCTAATTTGTTTACGAAATACTAAGGTTATGTAGCAAGAGTCCGAAAAAAGAGGGAACTGTTTTGTTGTTATTGATGTTGTTGCTTTTCGCGGTCAAAAGCTGTGTGCTTTCAGACCGAAGTTCGACAAAGGCATCATCGAGATCTTGAGGTTGTTAAAGTCACTAAACTATGTTTTTTTTTTATTACCTTGTAAAAATGCATGCAATAGCTGATTCCTTGGATGAACTAATGTGCCCCAACAATAAATAAAAAGGCTAATTATTAAGAGGGAAAATTCAAGCAGGCTGTGTCTAACTCCTGAATAGAAATTTTTTTTCTAAAGTTTATTATTTTTTTGGAAACAAGTGACCTTACAGAAAATGTTATTTTTTTCGTATCAAGAACTATTCCGGACTTTTTTTTTTATAAAAAGAGTGGCTTTCTCGCCCAATATGGGTGTTTATTAAAAAAAAAAAGAAAGGCAGATTTAGAGCTTACAACAATTTCGCCTATCTTTCAGTTTGCCGCAGCACACACACGTTTAGGAAGCGTGACATGACGCCAACTAATCGTGTTTAGGTATGAATGTAAGCTATCTGGTTTTACATTATCCCGTGTTCGTTACTTTTATACAACAAAGCTTTACCTGGTCCCAACTCTTTGCAAAACTCGAAACTTTGATGTTTCTAGACATTTTCTTTTAAAGGACAAGTTTTTTTAGTTAATCAACTAAAAACAAATTTGCCTGCATAAAAAAAAGAAAAAAGAACACGTGAACAGGTCTAATTTTAGATTTCGAGCGCTGAGCGTTGACGGATGACTTGGCCTCTGTTCAAGCCGTCGATGATGGTTCAGTGCCGAGCATCACGGGCGTTGAAGAAGGATGTCGCAAGGAGTCGGATCGTTTCGACGTGGACGAGCCAGTTAACGTCTCGTTCACTCATTTACGGGCGATTGTGGAACCGCAGGCACGCCGCGTCGCGCTTTCAAAAGCTTTCCGTCCCGCGGGATATTTCGAGAATACGTGTATATTTTTATCCCCCCCAAATGTCTGGGTTAGATAGCGCGTGTGCGTCCCAGACGCAAATGCCGCGCGCTGAAGCGATTTCAGCATAGCTTGTGCTTGCATGCATGCCCGCGAGACAAATTAGTTTAACACAAAATGTGGCGAAACTCTCATTTCCACTAAAAGAAAATGTAATGCTTGACCGTCTAAAGCTTTAAAGCGCCAACAATACTCAAAAACAGCAACAACATAAGACGCAGGCTGCAAGGCTTTGCTTGCAACTTAGATGATACAGCGACGGGAGAAAAGCATGGTCAGGAACGGGTTTTGATAATATATATTTTTGCGTCGTCGTGCTACCAAGGTACGTGTACACTTAATTTTTGCGGGCGCTGTACGTTTCTCCGCTACTGAAGGCGCCTCTTCTAGGGTAATGTCTCGATTGAGCAATGCGACCCTGAGACTCGGTTGATCAAAATGAAACAATAAAACAGCGAACTTTCGAGGCTACACGAAGGAAGTAATCTGGTATTCACTAGTGAAAGAGCATCGCGCAGAGAAGAAAAAAAATAACAATAAAAGACACTGCCATATAGAGGATCTGATGGCTTTGGAACTTTGAAGCATTACGCAAACCCTGTCCAATAATGTATTGTGTAAATGATATAGACCCGAAGTCCACGACTGTTCTTTTTGCGACTGTGGAACTGAGAACGTTCTGCGCCTTTTCTTCAAATGTCTCTTTTTTTTGTTTCTTGTTACATGATTTACGCCTAACAGAAATTCAATTTCTTAATATTCACACATTTTTTATTAATTTTTTACACAATGTCCCGATTAAGTTGTTTTTTAATCGCGCTCAGAGACCGCGTGTTTCTCTACCCACTGAGAGCCGAAGAAACGGGGGGGGGGGGGGGAGGGCATGGCGTGGTGTGTCTGGAGCAACTCATTACAACTCTGCAGCCAATCAGATTGCAGCATTTGCCGATAAGAACGCGGAAGAACCAATCAGGAAGAGGGACGATAATAGGACACGCTCCGCGTTTTTAAATTATCGGCGACCGTAATACGACCGCGTAGTGGACGGGAGACTGGCGTGTTTGAAACTTCGCCACACTACTCCAAATACGAAACAAAAAATAAGGCGGAAAGAAAAAATATGTAGGAACCACAGGTGTGATTATGTATGAATGCAATAACATTTATCGTTGCACACACGGGCAGGTGTTCGGTTTCCCGCCAATATAGCGGAGAACCTGTATTGGTGCACAGGTGACGTCACGTAAATTTTCCCGCCAAATTTAGCGGGGAACCTGAATTTGTGCATAGGTTGTGACGGGAATTTTCCCGCCAAATGTTGCGGGTAAACTTAATTGGGGCATAGGTCGCGTCACCTAAGTTTTCCGCTAAATTTAACGGGGAAAAGTATTCGAGGGCTGCAAATACCAGTACTGAAAACCTCGAGTAGTAGCTTAGTAATGCTATCGCATTAAATATCTAATCTCGTGACAACTGAGAGTTTAATTTAAATGCGTCTTAAAAATATATATTAAAAAAAACGTGTTCGTTTTTTTTTCTTTTTTTTTTTGCAGAGCGAGCGGTGAGCAAATCAATGCACTCTGGAAAAATGCAGATGCAGAGTTAGCTCAGAACATTATTAAATAAAATAACTTAAACGTGTGCAGAAAAAAAAAGAGAAATAAACGTAATTTTAATAATACTCGCGCAGCGCGCACCTCGCTTTTTGTTAATTTTTTTTAGGCATATTCGTATCCTGAGTTACGTCATTCGTTACGCGAGTTCCAGAGAAAAGCGAACGCGCAGGCCTTTTTAGAAACGCATAACAAAAAACGTCGTCTTGCGAAAAAGGTTTCGTACGTGATACGTAACTTTCCCGCAACGTGTCGGCCGAGTCAGCATTTTCTGCATTACGACTCGCGCAACCTGTCCCACTAATCATGTCGTTTGACACCTCAGACTGTGTATGCAGAAAAGGAAAAAAAAAACACTTTTAATCGAAGGAACAGACACAGGGAACGTCTCACTAACAGTCTTTTCTGTGCCACTACTTTTCCCATAGTCAATATGCTGTTGAGCGATTGAGAATGTTTAACCCACGAATGGGTGACCTTTTATTGCTTAATTAGTGGGTTAACTGGCCCGATATACATGCTCTTTAGAAGTGTTAAAATGATACGAAATTAAAAATATGTATTTATACTACTATCTATGGGACTAATCGAAAATATGCGGATGTATGAACCGAACTTGATCGAATGAATCAGAATCTGCGAAACCGCCGAATGAAAAAATATCTGGTGCGCTATAAAACAGATAGGAGTGAATCGGTCGTATGACGGGAGTATTAAAAAAATAATCTACGACAAATTTCTTGTCAACCGGTCGTTTTAGCTAATCACCCGAAGAACTGGTCGTAAAGTATTTCGTGGACATGGCTGGAAGAGTTCGTGTGGTAGGGTTTGCTTGTCCTCTCATTTGACCATAAGTTAGCGGAAACGTCAATTGCCAACAGCGCCTCCTTACGCCGTTTCTCAATATTACAATCATATTGTCTTAGCGAGGTAGTAATATTACTCTTTTTAATGGAGTCATTTAGTTTCATCGATAGGTGAGGAGAGGAAAGAAAGAAATGTGTACAGGTTGTTACCGACGTCCAGCTGTCTGCCCAGCGACAAGCAGACTCGTGCAGTGCTCATTACGAGTAATCAAATTACTTGTACTCGATTACTTTCTAGAGTATTTTTGGAATCGTTCGATTAGATTTATCAGGAAGTAACCTCAACAGTAATCTGAGTACTTTTGGAAGTAGTAAAACTACTCGTAACCGTTCGTTTTCTTTTTCCTTCCCGTTTCTGAAAGGGCCCTTTGTCGTACAAGATTCCCACCACGGAATCCTCGAAGCAATAAACCTCCGACCGCAGTGTGGCTTACCAAAACTGGTGGATTAAGAAGACAAGTGGTTCATATTTCAGTGATTCTAATACAGTGTTGGGCAGTAAAAAAGACCCGTTTTCAAACCGGCAAAATAAATGCTCCGTCGTTAAGAAAAAAGAACAAAAAAACGAAGTAGTCGAGGAAGTAAGGCTTACCGTTTTACAAGTAACGTCTAATTACTTTTCGTATCGAGTAATTAAATAATCTAATTTATTATTTCGCAAGCAAGAGTAATACTAATTGTGCAATAGTAATGTATACAAGATTGGCTACGAGGCACTATTGAAGTAATTGAAAAAAAGAAAAGAAGCGTGAAATTGGAAATACAACGCCCGATAAAATAAATATTTTCCAGACGAAATCTATGCAGCAAATATGGTTCAGCTTTCTGACAAGTTTACGAGGTTCTCGGACGCTGGCCTTTCTAGACAATATTAAAATAGCAAAATCAGGGAGGCACTGTATTTTCTAGAGAGAGAGAGAGAGAGAAAGAAAAAGCAAAACCTAAGAAAGTTTTACAAACAAAGTTTACATCGAGTCAAAATGAACAATATGAACAATACAAAAAAAGAAAGAAAAAACTAGTCTTCGCAGATGAGATCTTCATGATCGTAACATTATAACAGTACAAACGGGCGGACCGTTAATTTCAACTCGGTTCAGTCTCGTCGTGCCAGCCGCGCAGACGGATCAATTTATTTACGTTTGTCGCTCGCGCCGAGTTCCTTCGTTTTTGTTCATTCGTAGTGAGCCCCGCCGTGCCAAACGCCCTTTCACGCGGCAGAGAAGCGGCTGGAACGAATAGGACACACGCGTGACAGCCCCAAATGAGGTATTCGCGTTTTAGCCGATTAACGCATTCCTCGGAGATTAATGCACTCGTCGATTAATCGGTGGCTTAGTCGAATTAATCGATTCGTTCCACAGCCCTAACGCAGATGACTGACTCGCTGTTCCCAAACTGGCGTGAGCCCTCGCAGGTACAGTCGTGTCTCGTTAATATGGACCCCGTTAATATCGATACCCTCGCTATATGGACACCTCATTCCGGGACAAACTGGGAAAATACATGCAATTTTTGTCTCGTTAATATGGACAACTCATATTATGGACGATTTTTATAGGGTAACGGAGGTGTCCATATTAACGAGACATGACTGTACCATGCACGCTGCGTTTCACATTATCCCGACCGCGGTCTACACTACGAGCCAACTGAGACAATCAAGCTGTGCCAAAAAATGCATCGTCACGGCAGTCGTTGTCTTTTGTGGGTTTGCTATTATCACCTAAACCAACCACGCACAGAAAAAAAAAGCGTAAGATCGAGGCGCGCTTACTGAGTGCAGTCGGCTTCATCGTTGGTAGCAAACGCGCAAAGACGACGGGCGCCGTGACGTTGCACTTTTGGCGCAGTTGGATTGGCCACGTCGGAGCGTGGCGGTCATACTTAAAACTGAAACGGAGTATTCGCGACTCCAGCGACACCAACAGAGCGTTTTTCAAAGAAGCCCGCTTTGCGCACACCAGGTGTGGGCACTGCGCGTGCGCAGAAACCGAATTCGGGAGGAGCGTCTGCGCATGCGCAGTACCGACAGCAGCGCCACCGCAGGGGCGTCTGACGTCAGCGGGCAAATATGGCGGTCTAATAGCAGGTCGTGCCGTGCGCCACGTGCCAAGCTCAACGCGCAACGCCGGGGCATAGACGAGCGAGCGTCTGATCAAAAGAATTGGTATTCATCCCGTACGACACGCCCGACCACCAAGCCGACTTGCACGAAGACGTCGCCGAGCCGTCGCTCCCTTCTCGTGGCTGAAGACATCGCTCGCGCAAACTTCAAGCACGACGCGTCTACTTCGAGTTGAATATGCACGCGTACGATTTCTTTCCTAGGTGCGAATGTCGCCAATACGTGGTGCTTCCCGACTTCGACCCGGGAGTGCTTTTGCTGGAGGAAAATCGGCAGCAAACTTTCCAACTTACAATTTACCGGCTGAAGTATTACTAAGGAAAGAGATCCCCCTATCACGTGATCACCCCCGTAGCTCAGTGGGAACGACGTCCGCTTCACATGCGGCAGGACCGGGTTCGATCCCCGGTGATGGCACTTTCTTTTTTTTTCTTTTTTCAGACATTTTTTGATGTTTACATTTCTTTCTTTTTACAATTATCACTGAAGAAACAAACAAAAATTAACAAACAAATGTTGTGGACGAAACGTCGCTGAATTAAATGGGGATGGGATTTCTTTTGACACTTGCGAACTCAATGTAATCACTTTCCACAAAATGCAAGGAGCATATAAATCGGGTAGCGTCCGCTTTCCGAGGTGCCCGTAAATGTTCTACAGGAATTGCGACCAGCCATTGGTCCCGATCCCGTTGATATTTCGGAAACTCTGTCGCACAATACCACTTTTTTTCGGACGCGGGACGTGTGAGGCAGCTCTTCACGCAACATCTTGGGTGTATTCTTTTCGGAGCCGATCATGAAAATTAACCACGGGCACTCGCTACTCATCTTCAACTCCTCAATGTACAAAACAACTCATCTTGGAGTACAGAACAGCGAGCGGAACAAACATAACTGCAAAAGAATCGCAAACAGTGCCCGCTAACGCCGCATGTCGTCTGCTACGCCGAGGGAAAAAAAAAGATAAAAAAAAGCGCACGGTCGGGTGTAGCCACGTGACTTCCGCCACTCCCGCTATCCTCTCCACTTCTCCGTTTCGGTTTCGTTTTCGCGCAGTTGCGTTTTTTGGCTTTATTAAAAAATACGCTACTCTGTTGCAAAATATTAATTGGGTAGTCCTCCGACACCATAATGAAGCGCCTGGCAAAAAATGAAAAAAATTTTTTGGGGGGTGTCAGTGTCCCTAAAGGGACCATGAAATGACCTTTTACTTTTGCCAGATAACTTTTACATTAAACCCCTTCAACGTTCACTGAATGCCGAACAGGCATCCGTTTTTCGTCCCGGTTCATTAACTTCTACACAAAAAATTAATGAAATATCGACTTTTTCTTTCTCTCCAATTGACCGCAAAACAAGTTGCCGCGTAATTTTGGCGGTCGTGACGTACCCTGGCACAGGAACCGGAAGTTTTCTCGGCTGTAGGAGAATGGGAGCGTTAGCGGCGGCAAGTTGGGCGTGCGCCGGTAGGTTTTACTGCGCTGATGGCGCTGATGTCACCGATGTATTTTCTGAATTGGCGCCTCTCATCGCCGCGATAGCCATGGACACATCGCAGCTGAGCGAAATTCAACGAGATATCTTGGACTACAGCGACAGCATGGGACCAGTCCCACACGCCCTTATGCCTGTTGGGAAGTGCGGCGAGTCTTCCGGTGAAGACTCCAGAAGTCAACCCAACTGTCATTGTTGGTAAAAGGCGGCCCGTGTCAGTCGTTTGCAAAGCGACGTAGATGGAAACGAATTGCCGCGGCGTTTTTTGTGGCCTCGGAGATGCAGGAGCGAGCCGACGTTAAAAAAGATACGTTTGAACTACGGCATGTCACAAGAGCCAGTAAATAGCGAGTTTAGTAGACCGTGTTTCCGCTCAGCCAGCCCCTCCGCGCCGGAACTCTACAGCCAAGGTACGGCGAGGGCAGTGCGGTACGACTATAACTCGCTACTGTTCACACTCGGAGCGGACGCGCGCGTTTGATGGAAGTGCTGTATTCGCGTTGTTCGTAAGCGCTTCGGGACCGATATTTTACGATTGCAACTCGATACTGACGTGACACTCGGCAAAGGAAGGTTGGACCGGCATCGCACGTAGCTCCCACGAACTGTTATAGCTCGACAGTGACGTGCAGTCGTGTTAGAATAAAAATGGCATACTAATAACAAAGTGTACATACCGTGTTACGAAAGCAATCCATACGGCGTTTATTTGGAGCTCTATATCACACAAAATAGGAAGATAGAATCGACGAGAGTCCCTTTTCGACGAGTGTTCGTCAACACTGCCTCGGAAAACAAGGGGAAGAGATTGACCTCACCTCTTAATCTAAAATTGAGGTCAGCGATCAAACTATAATACGGTAAGGGTCCACAAGGGTCGCTCGGGCATATTCCATTCAGCACGCCAGCCGGTCGTGGGCAGGCGGTCTTGGCCAATTACCGTTGAAGCAACGCTGCGCCGAGTCGGAGTGCCTGCTAGGCCAATCTGCCGAACTCGCTTGGTCGGGGTCTGTGGATTCGTCGCCGTTGTAGTTCTTCTCGGGTGTTTGTGGATCCAGCGGGATTGTTCGTCGTGGTCTGCTTCAAGTACTTTTTCTGCTGCTTGAAGCGGACGCGCGAGAAGAACACGTAGAAAAGTAAACGTTCGTTGGTAGTAGCGACCATAGTAACTGAGCGACGCTGTCGGCTCTATTGTAGTTGCTTCGTTTACCACACGATAGATGGCGCTTGGCTCTCAGCATTATCAAATTTGGCAATTTTCGTCACATCTCTAATCATGCTACAAAATGTGGATCTGAATATTATTTAACAAAACTTTTAGGAAACATTCGCCGAGTATTTATTGTTTACGATCGCGGTACTGGTGAGGTAGGCTCTTACCCAATAGGCGACGTGGATTCGGCTGACGTGCAGCGATTCCGCGGATGCATCGCAGTGAAAAGGCAGAGAGCTTTCGAAGGAAAGAAGGCGCAAAAGAGTCAGGTTTCTTTTAAAGGTTCTATAGCGAATAATTTTTTGGCTCCTAGTTTTGTGTTTTTGTGTTTCTTTTCACACCTTTTACGGCGATCGGTGGATGAAACTCGATTTCAGAATCGTTTCATGGTCCCTTTAAACTCAAAAGTAATTTGTCCCCGCTTTATTTTTTTTTTTTCGAGGAAGCGAAGAAGGAGTTGCCGACTGTCCTTCCACGCTACTGATGAATGAACGTTGATATAAGCGCGGAATGTCTGGTTCGCGCGGTTGCGTATAGGTTCCCTGCAGAGCAACCTGGGAACAAGCTGATGCTATATATACAGTTACGACAGAATCACCTCTGAAACAAGTGTTCTATCGCGCAAGCCACCGCCAACGTGTAATCACGGAAGCCAGAAGAGGCGAGCAGAAATAGCGAAAAAATCTGTTCCGCGGCCAGGGCCTCTAAACTCGTCAAACACAAAGTTGGGGGCCGAAGTTGATGGAGCGTACTCATTAGACTATCACGACGATGACTTCGCGCTTTTGTCGCCGGCGTCCAATCGGCGCGCTCCGCGAATATTCGGCTCCAACTTTGTGTTCGACGAGTTTATCAGGGCCCTAAACTCGTCAAACACAAAGTTGGAGCCGAAAGTTGGTGGAGCGCGCCAATTCGACGTCGACGAGAAAAGTGCGAAGTCATCGTCCGTGAACTTCTGCCCCAACGTTGTGTTTGACGAATTTAAAGCCCCAATTCAGTGGTCGTTTTTTTAATTCTTTTCCGCTAGGTGCTGTCGCGTTTTGCTGGAGTCGCGAATACAGCACCAAGTGAGACACTGCTTTCGTTATACTTCGTTTCATCATATGCCAGAGCGAAGTCCGAGACACGAACGCGTACAACCCCGAACACTAAAAGCGCAAGTCACTGGGCCTTCCCTGTACGTGATTGGTTTAGCGACGATAGTACACGTATATAAATATGAAGGGCACCACGACGTTGCACCTTTTCACGCTATTTATTCGGTCTCATCTGCTCTTAGCATCGGCTGCGCCCGGATTAAGCTGGAGCGAAGTATACTATAGTTACTTCGTTCCTCCATAAGTAAGAGGGCGGTCGAGGAGATGACGTACAGAGACGTACGGACTAAAAGTACGAGGCTATGGCGCATTTGCGCTGTTTTATTGGTTTATTGGTTTATTGGTTCATTCATTCGTTCATTCATTCATTCATTCAGGAAAGAACGACGAATACCAGGACTTCGCGCTTTTGGCGCTGTTTCATTGGCATGCATCGACTCATAACCAGACATGTACGTAACGCATTTCTAGTAACGAGTTACTTCTACCCAGTTACTTTTTGGCAACGAGTAACTGATTTAGTTACTTAGTTTAGAAATGGAGAGAGTAACGTACTTAGTTACTTTAAAAGGGCCACTGAAAAGAAGGAAAAACACGTTTTTTAAACAGTCTGGGTGAGACACGCGTGTCAAAAAACAAAATTTACACGCAAAAAAAATATTTAGAGCAATATTGACGGCGCAGGATTTATTTTAAATTCGGCGCGCAAAGTCCATGACGTCACGGAATGGTCATACATACTTTCCACCTCAATGAGATGGTTATACACTCTCTCCATCTCAACGTAATGGCCAAGCCGAACCAACTCTCCTCCACGCGCCCGAAATGCCGAGAGAGAAAAGAACTGGAATGGAGGTGACTACTAGCGCCGAGATCGCGTCGGTGGCGCCGTCAATATTGTCTCCGTGACGTCACGACTGTGATTTGCCTCGCCGTGACGTACCAGTTGTTCTTCTGACATGCTTGTCCCAATCGGCTGTAACGACGAGTTTGATGGCGTGTTTAAAAAGCACAGTGGAAGCTCAATAGTCATCGCAATTCGGCAAAACTGACAGCTGTCAGAGTGATAATTTCGCGGGCATCAAAATTTCACGAATGAGGGTGGTACGCTATGCATTTAAGCTGACCACAGCAGACGCTATTTGGCTGCGCGCATCGCTAATACTATTAAATCGCGTCTCGCGCAAGTCAGTGAATGTCCGTGAAAAGTTTAAGTCCTCGCGTAAAATTAACTACAGTTGAAACAGTTGAAAAAACAGTTACAGTTGAAAAAAGTTTTTTTTTAGTGGCTCTTTAATGGGAAGCTAACGAGTAAAGGTATTTCGTAACTTTTGAAGAGTAACGTGTACAACGCCGTTTAAATAGTCTCGTTTTAATTCTAACCTGAGTACGCGTCTATTGAGACAAAAGCAGTCAAACGACCCCCCCCCCCCTCACACACACAGACACAAAGAAAAAGAACGAAAAACAAAAAAACAGATAAACAGTATGACAGTATAGCAACGTTCATCGCTGAACACGCCATTCGAACTCTTCAACTGAGAATGTTCATCACCCGGAGAAAACAGTAAGGTTCGTTGGTTGAAGCTTCTAGAATCGTGTACAGACTGAATGTAAACCCGGAGGTTTCCAACACGGGAAGGCACAGAACCCGTTGTCAACTTCGAACTTTAGAAGCGGAGAGAACCAAAGAAGAGGAGTCCCTGATGCACCAGCTCTTCCTGAAGCACAATACTGCCGCTCCTTCGAGCGCGTCAGTAGAACGACTCTTCAGCGTCGCCGGAGATGTATTCTCAATGAAGCGGGGAAACATAGCTGATGAAAGCTTCGAGAGGCAGCTACTGCTTAAATGCAACAACAACTACTACTAAAACAACAAAAAAAAAACCCTTAAATTATGAAACAAAATTAGTTGTGTATTTGGTCGTCAAAGTAACAAGAATAGTAACTTCATTCATTCATTTCATTCATGTAATTTGTTTATTTTCTGTGTTCATGAACAGCTTGACGCCTTAGTAACGATGCGCAACAAAATGTTCACAGGTTAGTTACAAAAGTCTTAAAAGCTACGAAATTTTGGTTAAAAACATCAATATTTGCTCCCCTGCAGGGTATCGTAGAAGTGTTGAATACGGGTGCGGGACCGTTTGCTACCTTGAGGTAAAGTAACTGGCTACTCTTGAGGAGGTTAAAGTAACGCGTTCCCCTTTTGAGAATCGGTAACGAGTAACGTATTTATTTAGTGTTTGAGCGAGTTACGAGTAACAGTATTTAGTTACTTTTTTGGGGTAACGTATACATGTCTGCTCATAACGTTGACTACGCGTGGACGTATAAGATGAAAAAAAAAAAGTATACGAGCATATACTTTGTTGTTTCACCTCGATGTCCAGACGTTGTCGACGCTACGAGTGGATCGGATCAATCGGACAGCGTGCTGTTCGACATGTTTCTGCATACGTGTTCTATCTCATCGCTGGACCAATCACGTACAGGCAAGGCCCAGTGAAGTGCACATTTGGCGCGGTTTGATTGAACCTTGAATCGAATAGCATTGCCTCATTCCTAACAGTGCGTGGGAAAGACATGATACACGGATATCTGATCAGTGTCGAAGATATGGGGACGACACTGCGGGGGCCACTACTCGATTCGAATCACGATACGCACATCCCTACAACCGCAGTCACGCTACCAATACATCATACAAAAAGAGAGTTCGCAGACACCGTCCGAGGGGTGGTTTCTTTCCGTGTATGATGGCTCTCAGTTTGGTTGCACAAAAGCTGTTCTGCAGGCGGGCTCGAAGCAAACACGAGGTATGGAGCAAACGTGCTCCAAACATCCTTGAGGCCTGTCTGCAGAAAATTATGTCTTTATGTCTGCAGAAAATCCATTTTCTATGGTGTATACGAGCAATATGGCTGCGGTTCGATTGGGAGCGTTCCGACTGTTTCCACCGATCATGTTCATTGCATCGAGCCAGCGGAGTTCAGGAGACACCATATACTTCGTTCCATCAAGCCAGAACGCAGTCAAATGCTTTAAAAACGCGCAAAACCCAAAAAGAAAAAAAAAAAACCAGTGTTACGGTACGTCTTTTGCGTTCGGTTGAGTTGGAGGTAGGGTTGTGCGGATAGGGGTTCGAATCGAATAGCGCTGCGTCATTCATAGCCTTGACAATGCACGGGAAAAGCAAAATAGTCGGCTCTTTCAACATTGCAGAAGCTAGGGATGACGCCCCGTTATACGATTCGAACCACTATTCGCAAACCCCTAGTTAGAAGGCAACAGCGTACTCACTGAAGAAGGAGTTACAGACGCAGCAACGCTGCGCTTTCGAACCCTGTTTGATTTGCTTCATCGTCTGCTATAGCGTCGCCTGCGCTCGGAGGCATAGGCGTAGACTACGGGCGGGGGGGGGGGGGCATCGGGGCTCGTGCCCTCCCTGGTAAGATCCGGGGGATGGGGGCAGACCCCCCCTCCCCCCGGGCCATGATCCTTACCGAGACGCTGTTTACGTGCCATGTAACGAGCTTCTAGTAGTGGCATGTAAACAAAATAATGGACACAGCGACGGACACATGGTGATATACATACGCTGTAAAATGTACCCCCTAAAATAAACTACTGATAATTGCCGGTGTAAAAAAAATTGCGCGGAAGAGCACCCCCGCCCGCCCCCCCCCCCCCCCCCCCCTGCCCCCCCCCCCCCCCCCCCCCGGGAAAACGGAAAGACCTACGCGGCTGCTCGGAGGCATGGTGAAAGGAAGTGTGGCTTGTTCATTCCTCATCTTGGAAATTACGGCGCCAACCGCAAGGACAAGCACACTCTGCGCAGGATAGTGATGACACCGTATTCGAGGGTAAGCGTTTTTCCCGAATGCTCCTAGTTCATTTTCAGTTCTGTTTTCCGCTGGTATTTCCAAGAAATGAGGTTCGTCGTTTCTTTCTTTTTATAGTCTACCCTAAGACATTGCCATGGGGCATCGAAAACTATGACATAGGTATGCGGGGCAGTTGTCGAGCGTTGCACGCCAGAACAAAAGTAAAATAGCAATATCCTGTTGTATATATATATATAAAGCGCATTAATCTAAGATAGCAATATTAAAGAAATTGAATGGGACTATTAAGGAGCCTATGAGAGCAAACAGTTCGACATGAATTTTTGGCATACCTGCCAGCTTTCGAAAAAACATCTGGTTCAGACTGAGGCTCGATACGCCGAGTTTTGAGCCCCAGTCTCCAAATTCTGTGACAAATCGATAGATAACGGAGCTACTCGGAGCCGAACGCGTAGCATATGACCAGATCGAGTGTTACGCATCATATCCTTCCATGGAGAAGGCGAGGAGTGGAGGCATGTAGGTATACATTTATGAATAAATACAAAGGTTATACTTCGTTTCACCCTACACCAAGGTGAAGCCGACGGTACCACTCAAGGGAACAAATCAGAGTCTAAAGTGCGACGTAAGTGTTCGTCATCGTTCTGTACGCGTTCTATCTTCGGCTAAGGGAATCGAGTGCGGGAAAGGCCCGTGACTCGCGCTTTTTGTACGTGTATCTGTGGTCGTATTTGTCGGAGACTTCGAGTGCGGTCTGACTGACGATGAAACGAAATATAGCTCCATTCCGTCGCAACGCAAACTCAACTTTCCAATTTTTTCTTCTTTTTTTTCAGACCGCGCGGAGATAAGAGAGATGCGTCCGTTGCTCGCAAAGCACACAATCGAAGAGAGATAAGAGAAGCAGACCGTCGGAGATAAAAACCGATCAGCTGACGACGATAATCGCCCGTCTTCTCCGCCTCCGATGCGACAGTCTCATTCGCTTCCTGTTGATGCGGGCTACTCGAAAATACGAAGACGGACTAACGAGGGAAACGCGCAACCCATCCGCCCATCTCTCGCGCGTCCAGTTTAAATGACAAATAAATGAACAAAGCGGCGACTCACCGCCGCTGGGGTGAAGTGGGGACGACGCGACGAAGGATGCAACAGGCAGATTGCACGCCGGCACCGGTGTTGGCTGCCTCCGCCCGGCGGTCTTCACCGGTCCGCCTTTTTCCTATTTTTCCACTGCCGAGAGATCGGAGGCGACGCCAGCGCCACCGCCGTCGACGATACAAAGAGCCCAGATTTAAGAGAGAGGGAGCAACTCGGACGTTGATGGCGGGCGCCTCCCGGGCGTCTTAGTCGCTAGTGCGCATGCGTTGCGTAGTTCGCGTGGAGAAGAGACAGGCGGGCGGGGAGACGAAGACGCTCGCAGACGACGGACGCTCTTGTCTCCTTATTGCGCCTCGTATTGGAAACGCGGATCGTAAACCACGTGACCCCCATCCAGCAGTTGGACACACTCTTAATTATAGGCATTCTACGCCGATAAACAACGCGTAGCGCCGCCCTGGTGGCGCCTGACGGAAGTGGGTGCAGTACTTGGGTTTGCTTCACCGTGGGACGACTGGGAGTGTCGTCTTCCTTCCGTTCCTCTCATTTTTTTGTTTTTTTTGCCGTCTGTAGATTTGTTTTGTGATATATTTATATATATTTTGTTTTGTTTCGCGTACGCGTTTGGGGAGTTTCCCTGGAGTTTGTCTGGGGATTAGAACTAATTCGGGAAACTTTTAGTGCCTGATTAGATCGTTACTGCGGCAGAATGTAGTCAGCGGAGTCCGTTAACGAAGTGGGTGCTTTTTTGCTTTCGTTATTATTATTTTTTTTTCTACGCGTATATGGTCACTGAGGCGCGTTTGTGTTCGAGTGTCTTTTTTTTTTTCTGGGAGAGGTAATTGTAACAGTAAAAATACGCAACAGTCGCAGTTCGGGAATGCAAATATCATTCGTCGCGCGAAATTAATCTTCCTGTTTCGCACAATAAAGGAAATTTGCTTACAGACGTAAACATAAAAAAGGCAACAATAGAATTAGCCGTTAGTGCACTTCGTAAAACGAATTTGCAGCCTTTTCTTTTTTTT